>JAMPIV010009654.1:0-292123 GCA_024509875.1 Oreohelix idahoensis
ATCAACATGGTGCTTATAAGATGGCCCGCGATCGAATGTAACTCCTAGGTATTTCAGCTTTTCTTGCCTTTCAATTTTCTGTCCATTGAGAGTAATATCTGGAAGGTCTGTTTCACTTTAGAGTTGTTTAAGGAGCACGACATCATGCGGGCCTTCTTCGGATTGACTTTGCAGCCAGTTTCCTCGCACCATTTAAACACGTCCTGTAGTGTCTCATGTATGCTGTTAACCATTTCCTGTCGGTCAGAGCCAGTTCTGTAAATGAGTATGTCATCAGCAAAAGTCAGTGTTCGTACCATCCCAGCTGGCTGAATGGCGGCTACTTTTGCTGTATAGATATTAAACAGCACAGCAAGACATTACACAGTTCAATAATGGTTCAAAGTTCACACTGTTATAAGCATCCCTTAGGTCAATTGCTACAGATGTTATTTGTAGCGAACTATATATAAAACATTTACAGAAATTGAATTCCGTGGATACACACAGTCTTCAGGCCTAGATTTTACCGACTACTTAGTTCATCATTCCCGTAACCAAATCCAAGATACAATGAGAATTCGTGATGAGAGATCACATCGGTTATCTCTAAAATTACGCAGAGAAAAGACAAAGATTAAGAAAATAAATACAGCTAATTATAGTCAAACTCTACCTAGCGATATATCCCTAGAAGATGAAGAATCATGCACAGACATTGACAGCAGTATAGATATAGTTGGACGAACAGACAAACACCAGTGGAACATGACGAGAAGAACTGGAGAAACACCAGTGGAACATGATGACAACAACTAGACAAACACCAGTGGAACATGATGACAAGAACTAGACAAACACCAGTGGAACATGATGTGACCAGAAGTCGCTGGCATTGAGTATGACACTACTTACTTAGTCGTTCCCCTTCTACCGTGAGGTGTAGAGGTTTGGGAGAGAGAGAGCGCCAGACTATCCTATCGGCTGTATTCCTCCTGGTCTGGTTCCATTCTAGTCCTCGGTCCTTCAAAGATTGTCTAATATTGTCCTCCCAGTGGACTCTGGGTCGTCCTGGGGGTCTGGATCCCTGGCTCTTTGTTTCCCATGCTTGTCGTGGTAGCCGATCTTCTCCCTTTCCGCAGACACGGCCAAACCATCTTAGTTGGGACTGTTCTACTTGGGTCTGCAGGGGGTGGGATTTTAGGCCTTGACTTATCGTCTGGTTGCGGACCATGTCTCTTTTGTTACTTCAACCACCTTCCTCAGATACCTCATTTCTGAGGTTTGGATCTGGCTTTTGTGGGTTGTAGTCATTGCCCATGACTCGCATCCATATGTCAAGACTGGGACAAACACCAGTGGAACATGATGTGAGGAGAAGTCGCTGGCATTGAGTATGACACACAGGAAGAAAACTGAACGAACGAACGAACGAACGAACTTTATTTTCGAAGGGTTAAGAATTGGGCGCGCAGGCCCGACTAACATTCTGCCCTTTCACTCTCATTAATCTTGCATACTATATCCTTTTATTCCCACATATTACTTTAAGCATTAATTTAAAGGCATGCAACATTATAAAGTTAACATAACAGCATGCATTTACAGTATACAATCATAATAAAAAATGAGTAGGTTTTTTTTTTTTTTAAAAATAAACAAGATAGTGACTGAAGAAAAATAATAATAATAAAAATAAAATAATATAAACAAAACAATAAATAAATAAGTTATGTATACCGACACTCACTTATGCGGTCAAAACGTCTAATCTGTAGTATTTTTGAATGTGTCATCAATCCTCAATACAAAAATTACAAAAACACATTCTCGCTTACATCCATACATTCTTGGCGGAAATTGAAATAATAATAATAACACTTTCTTGATAGTACCTCACGGTGAGAGGCAGTCACTTCCTCTTTTTGAGGATAGCCTGGATCCTATTTGGTTCCCCCACTCCAGTTCAGCTCATGTATGGCTCCTCGAGTCTGCTTGTGTACGGCAGCGCCACCCCCCGGGCAACGGCTTTGACTGGCCGGCCAAACTACATGAGTAAATTGAAAAAGGGAGATCCCCCTTAAACAGTACACACAACTGCTGGCCGAACGGGCGGATGATCAATAATATTTTGACAACGGCTTCTAGGGCAGGAGTTGGAAAGGCCTGGTATCGGGCTGAGGGCGCACCACGGACTGTAATGGTAAGCGGCCAGAACCATCCAGAAAGCAATGGCAAACTACTGGATGTACAATGCCAAGAAATCCATAATGGCTAATCTGAATACTACACAAAGATCTGGTGGTGAGGCCCCCAGGCCAGGCAGATCATATTTAACTGGGGAAGAGATCGTTGGCAGCGTCAGTACAGGTAATCGTGATGACGGCCAAAAGCCTGACTGTGTTACCACGGAAAACCATGTCATCGGTCTTAGAAAAATAATCAAAATAGGAACATGGAACGTCAGAAGCTTATACCAAGGAAAACAGTACATAGTGAAGAACGAGATGGAAAGACTAAACATCGATATCCTGGGCATCTCAGAGCACAGATGGTCGGGCCAGGGACACTTTTCGATTCCATCAGGAGGAACATTCATATACTCAGGCAAAGAGAGAGGAGGTCAGAGCGGCGTAGGCTTCTACCTGTCTAAAAGGACAGCTGCCTCACTATTAGGATATAATCCCATAAATGACCGCATTGTCACAATCAGACTGAAAGGAAAAAGAAAGAACATCACAATTATACAAACATATGCGCCAACAGCAGCTGCTGAAGAACAGGAAATTGAAGATTTTTACAATGAACTGCAAAATGCATTAGAGAAAGCAAATAAGCAAGATATTAGGATAATAATGGGAGATTTTAATGCCAAAGTTGGAAACGAAAGATTAGAACATGAAAAAAGAGTGAAAGGAAGTTATGGATTGGGCCAGAGAAATGAGAGAGGAGAACGCTTGACAACATTCTGCCTAGAAAACAACCTAGTCATCACGAATACTCTTTTTATGCAACACCCTAGAAGACTATATACATGGACGTCACCGGACGGAAAAAGCAAGAACCAAATAGATTATATCTTAATACAACAAAGGTGGCGATCTTGTATCTCATCCATCAAGACGTTCCCAGGAGCAGACTGTGACTCCGACCATGAACTTCTTGCTGCAAACTTCAAGATCAAATTGAAAAAAGTCGTTACAAGCGACAAAGTAATACGTTATGACACAAGCGCCATACCAGAAGAGTACAGTGTCGATATTCAGAACAAATTTGACATTCTTATGGCAGTACAGGAGGAAATGACACCAGATGAACTTGCTAATAACATCAGAGATGTATATATTACAAATGCACAGAGGTTAATTCCTAAAAGAAGCATAAAGAGACGAGAATACATCTCAGACGAAACACTGAAGTTGGTGGTAGAGAGAAGAAAAATGAAGTCCAAAAAAGATACAGAAAATCAGGAGTTGTACAAGGAATACACAAAGCAGATTAAAAACGAGTCAGACAAGACAAACAACAATACATAAACGACACCTGCAGGAAAATAGAGGAAATGCGCGAACAGGGATTGAGTAAGAATATGTTTTCTGAAGTAAGAACATTGAAAAACAGCAACTTTAAATCATCACCTCGAGCAATAAACGACAAGAAAGGCGACACTCTAACAGAACGTAAAGATATTCTGAACAGATAGAAGGAGTACTGTCAAGAAATGTATACGGAAATAAACAAAGCGGCAGATAACAACGTCATGAATGAAGCGGAACGTGAACCAGAACCTACCATAGAGGAAGTCCGGAATGCAATCAAACACTTAAAAAGTGGAAAATCTCCTGGTTGTGATGAAATAACAGCTGAAATGATACAGGCAGGAAGAGAAGGCAGCGCTCGTATATACCATGCATTATGCTGCAAGATCTGGCAAAGCGGAATTTGGCCCAAGGAATGGAAAAGATCAATTTACATACCCTTGCCAAAAAAGGGCAACCTGAAACTGTGCACAAACTACAGAACTATAGCTCTTATAAGCCATGCCAGCAAAATACTTTTACAAATCATAATGAAAATATGCAACAAAAGCTAGAAACAGAAATAAATGAAGTACAGGCGGGTTTTCGACCAGGTAGAGGCACTAGGGATCATATATTCAACATGAGGATCATCATAGAAAAGTGTAGAGAATTCAACGTTGACCTACATACTTGTTTCATTGATTACACAAAAGCTTTCGATTGTGTACAACATCAGCAGTTATGGGCCATTATGAAAAATATGGGATTTCCAAACCACCTTATACAACTCATCGCACTGCTGTACCAAGAACAACAGGCAGCCGTAAGAATAGAGGGGGAAACATCAGAATGGTTTGAAGTACAGAAAGGAGTAAGACAAGGCTGTACCCTTTCCCCTTACCTGTTTAACATTTATGCCGAGAATATCATGAGAAACGTAAGAGATGACCAAGAACACACAGAGTTTGACTCATTTAACATCGGCGGGTACAAGATCCCGGAAATCAGATATGCTGACGACACAGTCCTCCTATCGACCAACCCAGAAGGACTTGAACAATTACTTCTGTCCACCAAAAAACACAGCGAGGCCCAGAATCTATACCTAAACACCAAGAAGACCAAAGTATTGACAACAGACAAAGTAAAGACCAAACCAGAAATTGAAATTGATAACGAAGAACTGGAAAGTGTCAATGAATTCGAATACTTAGGATCAATCATTAACAGCTCTGGCGACTGTGCAGTAGAAATTAAAAGAAGACTTGCAATTGCTTCACATAAGCTAATACAGATGAAAAACCTATGGCAAGGCACAAGCAAAGAAACAAAGTTACAACTGATCAGAGCATGTATATTCCCAGTAGCAACATACGGCTGCGAGACTTGGACACTCAATAAAACAGTTGCAAAAAAGATTACATCATTCGAAATGAAATGCTACAGAAGGATGTTGAGAATACCCTGGACAGAAAAAAAGACCAACAGAGAAGTACTGCACTCACTAAATGTACAGGAACATTGGCTCCTAAATACCATCGCAATAAGGAAGCTGAAATTTTTCGGTCATATAAAAAGACATAATAGTCTGGAAAAAACAGTGATGGAAGGCATGGTCCCTGGAAAAAGGGGAAGGGGTCGACCTAGACGACGGTGGACCCAGGACATCACAGAGAGTCTGAACTTGTCTTTGGCTGATGCAGGTCGACTTGCCCAGAATCGTGATACGTTCAGAGCAGCTGTAATGGAGACAACGTTCTGGAAAGAATACGTCACATGATGATGAACACTTTCTTGCGCACTTCTGTAGCAGAAAAAGTCTTTCAGCAGTTTAAAAAAATTATATCTGCATGTACATGACCCATTTAAGCAAACGGAAACATTCACATCTCTAAAGTACAGTGGTATGCGGGTACATTCTCACATACATTACATTATATAATAGTATTACATGGATATAAAACAAATTATTCCCATTAAAAACGAGCGGAAGAGGAAAAGAAATGTTGACCTATGGATGAGATGTTGACAGGCAAATGATGTTTCTATGGGGATAGATAATTAGTATTTAGGAAGTGTTTGAAAAGTGCTTTGTTAAATGAATATTGTGTAGGTAGGCTTTTAGGTGGTGTGGAAGGCTGTTCCATAAGTAGGCTCCAGAGTAGGCTAGACTCTGTTTGAACAGGTCGATCCTAGGTTTGGGCAGACGTAACTGATGTAATTGTAGTCCCTCTCTTCTACTGGTTTGAAACAATGATCGTAGGTACGGCGGAGCATTGTTTGATAGAATTGCGTGAATGCATAACAAGGTAGTCCTTGTTCTAGAATACCCAGGTTAGAAGAAATAGAGGGTGGACGAAACAAAAATTCGCTCGGAGAAACGAATTAGACACAGACATAAAGGGAATAAAGAAGACATTGAAAGAATTTGAACGGATGGCACGGGACGGGAAGGCGAGGTATGAATATGTTAAAGACATGTGCCCCACGCGGAGCTGAAAGGTAATCCAATACCATAATTCCCGCCGTAAGTATGTCGATCGGTCACATCGTGCACACCGTCATTTGCGCACTGTTCTATTTTCGAGAGAGTACATTAACTTTCAACCACAGCTAAGGGGTGCAACTGCGGTTGAAAGTTAGACAATAATTGTATTGTTTCCCTTATATGTACTCTCCCGAAAATAGAAAAGTGCGCAAATGACGGTGTGCATGAACAGTTTGATTATGGAAATAAGCCAACAACACAACTGATAAACAGTACATGAACTGGAGACAGGAAGGTGCGGAGATGCAGATTAAATCAACAGACAATCAAGATACTCTTCTGTCCAGTTTCATTCGGGAAACGGATTTAACTCATCATTTTCTTAAAATAACCTTAAAATGTAATTTTTGATTGTTTCTTCAAGACAAAATTTTAATTTAAAGTATTGCAGACTTATTATTATGGATCAAAATGATAAGATGGCTGCAATTAAAAACCTGTCAATTTTGACGGGCAACTGCTAGTCATAAAATATTTCGCTCTCCAAGTGATTTTTTCATCTGCCTTTCTACTTCCTGACACCATCCCCTTATCTCTCTAACAAATATGCTCATCTACTTTACTCACCAAACGTTGTTTACTGTCATATTCAGATAGGATTACCTTCTCGCTCAAACTCCAGCATCGAGCACGCTTGTCAGCGATTCAATAATCAGAATAAATAATCCTGAAGGTATAATGGAGAAACATGGACAAGAAAGTCGACAAATACTCACACCAACACACACTTGCACATCTTACCACAGGGGTCAGGATGCAACTGGAATTGCTGAGAACGAAGTCTGAAGGGAGTTTGTCTTACGCTTTATGTAGTAGAAGGCTGTGTTGTGGAAGTTAAGACTTCTGGAAGATAAATATGAATAAACAGAAAGCGAATGTCTTGTTTAATGAAGTCGTTGACTTATTTATCACGTACCATTTCCGCTTCTCGAGGATGACTATTTTATCACGTGCCTTACCAATCTTTAGAAGATAACTTTTATGGCAGGGGGCATGTCCACATCTATAAGATGACATCTATATAACATGTCATGACCACCAATATAAGATGATTTCTCTATCGCAGGTTATTTTCGTGTTTAGTATTTTTCACGCAATTATTATCTTGTTTATATTATTAAAAATGTGTTAAACATCCAGAATGAATACAACCAGTCAATTTGGAAATCGCAATCAAGCCGGAGTGAGCTCATGTCTAAATGCACCCAAAAACAACACGAGAAAAGCGCTGTGGCGTTACGACACAAATAAGGCCCACCATCTTAGAGTTTAGAAAGTTGTAAACAGGGCCAACAAATTGTTGTCAATGACATTCAGTTGGTGGCGTTTCTTGGAAGATGAAAACTTCTGGCCTTGACTTCGCAAGGTTAGTTCATTTATCAATGACGTATCTCATCTTCGTGTCTCAGAAAATGGAGACATCAAAGTCAACAGTGTCAAACACATTTGCTACCAGTCGTCTACTGTCTCAGTATTCCATAATTCTTTTTCTACACGAACTTGGTTGAAATTCGCTACACGATATTACATTACTCATATTTCTTTTTTTTTTTTTTTTTTTTTTCTTTTTCCACACGATCTTCGTCTAAACGTGCCATTCGTTTCCGGCCTCTCCACGTGCTTGTATTTTTCTTCCAAACGATCTAGTATAAAACCCAGAAACCCCCAGACAGAAGAGATTTGTTTGAAAGTTGGACTAGATTAACCCAATACTGTGACGTTTAAACTTTGTTACACCAAATGACGTACTTTACTGGGCCTTCGGGGGAATCCTTTGTGGCATTTTCGTGAGTTTATACAATTTTTGTCTTAGCAGACATAATTGTAGCTGTCTCTGGGGTTGATAAATTGGCTGTAGCGTGTCGACTATTGTGTATCGCTTGAAAGGTCAAGGTAGTGGCAGAGCAGATACTGACGTAGGGGAATGAAGATGCTGGACAGTTTGACAACATGGCAGGACAACACGTAGAGGACAGAACTAATGACAGTTTGACAACATGGCAGGACAACAAGTAGAGGACAGAACTAATACCGCTGGAGTCAGGCAGAAATATGAAATACATGACTCAATAATCAATATAAATAATCCTGAAGGTTTGAAGTTCATGAAGTACAGGCAGATTTTAGACAAGGCAGAGGTACGAGGGACCACATTTTTAATGTGAGAAACATCCTCGAAAATGCAGAGAATACAATGTAGAACTTCACACCTGTGTCGTAGATTACACCAAGGCGTACAACATCAGAAATTGTGGAACATCATGAGAGGCATGGGGTTTCCAGCGCATTTGATCCATCTAATCGAAACACTATATCACGAACAACAAGCAGCTACCAGAGTAGCGGGGTAAACATCATGATGGTTTGAGGTGAACAGGGGAGTAAGTCAGGGTTGCATCCTCTCTCCATACTTGTTTAACATCTATGCCGAAAATTTAATGAGAAATGTTTAGAGTGTCCAAGTATGTGAAAATTGTGATCTGTTCACAATTGGTGGAAATGCGATCCCAAAACTCAGGTACGCAGATGACACAGTTATTCTATCAAACAGTGCCAAGGGACTAGAACAATTAATTCTGCCTGTCAAAAGACACAGTGAGGATCAGAACCTTTTTCTGAATACAAAAAAAAAACAAAAAAAAAACAAATATAATGTTCACTGACAAAACAAGATGCCAACCAAAAATTACCATCAATGATGAGGAAATTGAAAATGTCAGAAATTTTGAATATCTTGGCTCCATAATTAACTACAACGCAATCTCAAAAGAGGTAAGAAGGAGACTGGCCATTGCAATGCAGAGGTTAAATAAAATGAAGAACCTATGGCATAACACCAGCAAATTAATAAAAGTAAAACCTCTGAGAACGGGTATCTTTCCGGTAGCAACGTATGGATGTGAATGATGAGAGCGACGTTCTGGGGGGACATGCTTCATGATGGGGAGTCAGGCAGTTGGGGGGAGGGGGGGGGGGGGGGTGGGGGCGGGGCGGGGGGCGGGGGGGGGGGGGGGGGGGGGGGGGGGGGGGGGGGGGGGGGGGGGGGGGCGGCGGGTGGGGGGGGGGTGGCGGGGGGGGGTGGGGTGGGGGGGGTGGGGGGGACGGGAGGTGCGGGATAGGGGGAGGGGGGGGGGGGGGGGAGGGGGGGGGGGGGGGGGGGGGGGGGGGGGGGTTGGGGGGGGGGGGGGGGGGGGGGGGGGGGGGGGGGGGGGGGGGGGGGGGGGGGGGGGGGGGGGGGGGGGGGGGGGGGGGGGGGGGGGGGGGGGGGGGGGGGGTTGGGGGGGGGGGGGGGGGGGGGGGGGGGGGGGGGGTGGGGGGGTTGGGGGGGGGGGGGGGGGGGGGGGGGGGGGGGGGGGGGGGGGGGGGGGGGGGGGGGGGGGGGGGGGGGGGGGGGGGGGGGGGGGGGGGGGGGGGGGGGGGGGGGGGGGGGGGGGGGGGGGGGGGGGGGGGGGGGGGGGGGGGGGGGGGGGGGGGGGGGGGGGGGGGGGGGGGGGGGGGGGGGGGGGGGGGGGGGGGGGGGGGGGGGGGGGGGGGGGGGGGGGGGGGGGGGGGGGGGGGGGGGGGGGGGGGGGGGGGGGGGGGGGGGGGGGGGGGGGGGGGGGGGGGGGGGGGGGGGGGGGGGGGGGGGGGGGGGGGGGGGGGGGGGGGGGGGGGGGGGGGGGGGGGGGGGGGGGGGGGGGGGGGGGGGGGGGGGGGGGGGGGGGGGGGGGGGGGGGGGGGGGGGGGGGGGGGGGGGGGGGGGGGGGGGGGGGGGGGGGGGGGGGGGGGGGGGGGGGGGGGGGGGGGGGGGGGGGGGGGGGGGGGGGGGGGGGGGGGGGGGGGGGGGGGGGGGGGGGGGGGGGGGGGGGGGGGGGGGGGGGGGGGGGGGGGGGGGGGGGGGGGGGGGGGGGGGGGGGGGGGGGGGGGGGGGGGGGGGGGGGGGGGGGGGGGGGGGGGGGGGGGGGGGGGGGGGGGGGGGGGGGGGGGGGGGGGGGGGGGGGGGGGGGGGGGGGGGGGGGGGGGGGGGGGGGGGGGGGGGGGGGGGGGGGGGGGGGGGGGGGGGGGGGGGGGGGGGGGGGGGGGGGGGGGGGGGGGGGGGGGGGTTGGGGGGGGGGGGGGGGGGGGGGGGGGGGGGGGGGGGGGGGGGGGGGGGGGGGGGGGGGGGGGGGGGGGGGGGGGGGGGGGGGGGGGGGGGGGGGGGGGGGGGGGGGGGGGGGGGGGGGGGGGGGGGGGGGGGGGGGGGGGGGGGGGGGGGGGGGGGGGGGGGGGGGGGGGGGGGGGGGGGGGGGGGGGGGGGGGGGGGGGGGGGGGGGGGGGGGGGGGGGGGGGGGGGGGGGGGGGGGGGGGGGGGGGGGGGGGGGGGGGGGGGGGGGGGGGGGGGGGGGGGGGGGGGGGGGGGGGGGGGGGGGGGGGGGGGGGGGGGGGGGGGGGGGGGGGGGGGGGGGGGGGGGGGGGGGGGGGGGGGGGGGGGGGGGGGGGGGGGGGGGGGGGGGGGGGGGGGGGGGGGGGGGGGGGGGGGGGGGGGGGGGGGGGGGGGGGGGGGGGGGGGGGGGGGGGGGGGGGGGGGGGGGGGGGGGGGGGGGGGGGGGGGGGGGGGGGGGGGGGGGGGGGGGGGGGGGGGGGGGGGGGGGGGGGGGGGGGGGGGGGGGGGGGGGGGGGGGGGGGGGGGGGGGGGGGGGGGGGGGGGGGGGGGGGGGGGGGGGGGGGGGGGGGGGGGGGGGGGGGGGGGGGGGGGGGGGGGGGGGGGGGGGGGGGTTGGGGGGGGGGGGGGGGGGGGGGGGGGGGTTGGGGGGGGGGGGGGGGTGGGGGGGGGGGGGGGGGGGGGGGGGGGGGTGGGTTGGGGGGGGGGGGGGGGGGGGGGGGGGGGGGGGTGGGGGGGGGGGGGGGGGGGGGGGGGGGGGGGGGGGGTGGGGGGGGTCCGGGGGGGGGGGGGGGGGGGGGGGGGGGGGGGGGGGGGGGGGGGGGGGGGGGGGGGGGGGGGGGGGGGGGGGGGGTTGGGGGGGGGGGGGGGGGGGGGGGGGCGGGGGGGGTGTTGGGGGGGGGGGGGGGGGGGGGGGGGGGGGGGGGGGTTGTTGGGGGGGGGGGGGGGGGTTGGGGGGGGGGGGGGGGGGGGGGGGGGGTTGGGGGGGGGGGGGCATTTGGGGGGGGGGGGGGGGGGGGGGGGGGGGGGTGGGGGGAGGGGGGGGGGGGGTTGGGGGGGGGGGGGGGGTGGGGGGGGGGGGGGGGGGGGGGGGGGGGGGGGGGGGGTGGGGGGGGGGGGGGGGGGGTTGGGGGGGGGGGGGGGGGTGGGGGGGGGGGGGGGGGGGGGGGGGGGAGTCATAAACTCATTCTTTATACTTTAACTCCCCAAGGAGCAAAGGACTTCAACATAACTTCTGCCTCAATGTCCTGTCCCGTGCCTTCAGCTCAAAACTTCTGCCTCAATGTCCTGTCCCGTGCCATCAGCTCAAAACTTCTGCCTCAATGTCCTGTCCCGTGCCATCAGCTCAAAACTTCTGCCTCAATGTCCTGTCCCGTGCCATCAGCTCAAAACTTCTGCCTCAATGTCCTGTCCCGTGCCTTCAGCTCAAAAACTTCTGCCTCAATGTCCTGTCCCGTGCCATCAGCTCAAAAACTTCTGCCTCAATGTCCTGTCCCGTGCCATCAGCTCAAAACTTCTGCCTCAATGTCCTGTCCCGTGCCATCAGCTCAAAACTTCTGCCTCAATGTCCTGTCCCGTGCCATCAGCTCAAAACTTCTGCCTCAATGTCCTGTCCCGTGCCATCAGCTCAAAACTTGTGCCTCAATGTCCTGTCCCGTGCCATCAGCTCAAAACTTGTGCCTCAATGTCCTGTCCCGTGCCATCAGCTCAAAACCTTTCAATATCTTCCACACTCCTTTTATTTCTGACTCAAGTTCTCTTCTCCAAGAGCAATATCTGAAGATTTTCACAGAAGAAGACACCAGTAACTCAGGCTCATTTGTGGCTTTCTTTGGTTTCCTTAAAAAGCGTCCTTTACCTGATGATCTTCATCTGGCTTGAGTGACTGAGGAATTAATTTCTTTGGTTTGGTGTCATACGCCTCCTTTACCAGAGAATCCTTCTTCTGTCTTGAGTGGCAGAGTGGAATTATTTTCTTTAGGTGTCCACATTGTTGTGGAAGTTTTTATGGCTTAAAAGTTTCTACCGGCTGTGGTAGAAGGACTCATGCCCAAATCTCCTTAGTCGCCTGTTTGACATGCTTGGCAGGTTCAGTGTAGTATTATTTACTCCCCATTCGGGCTGCAGTAACATAGGGGTGAATGTGCTTTCATTAAGAACATCATATTAATTGTAGAGCTCACGTTGCTGGTTAGTCTCCATGGTTACTGCAACTTTCTCATTATTGTGCATTCTAAAGGTCGTCCCATAGCAGACCCTGCTACAGGGGAGGGAAGTGTTAAATACTTCACCACGCTAGGTCTACCATCGAGAGGTGGATGAGCAGTCTCCTTCCACGCTGCCTCCTCCCCCTTCCTTACTTAAGAGCAAAGTCAGGTACCCAGTTACATCTGTTTAGACTGGAGGGTGTCGTTTACAGTTAATCGAACCCGACACATTTGCCGCAAGAGATCAGCGCTCTAGCCACTATGTCAATCGGACGCTCTGTATATTCTAGCTCATTATAATTATATCGTGGCTAGTAAATTGACTGCGGTGTTCTGGTGACTTTTTAAACATTGTATTCATTGTTTTCACGCGTTTGTTCTAAATGGTGGGGTAAATGAAAGCATGTAATGTGCCTATTTTCTAGGACAAGACCTTTGTCAGGGACAAACAAACTAACTCAGGAGAAAAAAAAGTGAGAACAAAATTACATATACCGAAATGTCCGATGTAAAAAATCAATATTACAAAAAGCTATCTTTCAGTTACTCGTAAGAAATAAAGAAATAGAATATTAGACAACAGAAAACAACAGAAGTGATAGGCTTACCGGGAAACGAACACAGGACCTTCCAAATGACACACCTCATAGCTACATGAGTAGCTAGGCGGTGGTGTCGTTCGGAAGGTAAGCCCATCACTTCTGTTGTTTTTTGTTGTTGTTTAGTCTTCTATTTCTTTATTTCGGACGAGTGCTTGAAACATACCTTGAATATTTTATATTTACTGTTTATAAACCTCGGATTTCCCTTCCTTATTTGTTTATACGAAATGTCGGATGCTGCTGCCACCGATTCTAGTGTGAACAAAATGTCCACTGGAAAGGATTCGGGTAAGGACTAGTGTTTGTGGATAGTTTAAATAGTATAAACGAAAAAAAAAAAATAATGAAATAAAAATAAATAAACAAATAGATAAATAAAATACGTGGAGCGGCTAAGGGGAGAGGAGAGAAGAAGTTCTAACAGGAAGAAAGTACCTTAACTGAGCACACAACGGAAGTCCAAATGTATCGACAGATATGTCTTCGTTAGCGAACAAACAGGAATCAGCCAACATTCAAAACAACGCTGGATCAAATTAATTAAAGAATGCTGCGCCGTTAGCTGTGAATTATGTCTTCCGACTATTTAAACACTAGACAGTATGACGTCATGGCATGGAAAGAAATCAACAACAGAACTAATAAACAGTATTGCCAACAGGAAGCTGTGGAAAGACGTTGTCACCTACGCCACCAGACATGGTACTTGAAGAAGAAGAAGAAGAAGAAGACGAGGAAGAAAAGGAAGAGCACGAGGTAGAGAATGACTATTTTAACTAAGACTTCATTTCTATTTTCTTAAGTGCCAATCATTTCCTAAGCTCTTTCTCAAAATGAATAATAAAAATGAGAGAAAGGTAAAGTGTCTTCTGTTGACATTCCTGGCATATCTTCCTAGATCTCTTGAGAGTTTCACTTTGGCTCTGTTAAGAGAATGGATCCAATGATAAGACTTATCCTTGACCTACAATGATAATACTTATCCTTGACCTACTGCTTGAAAATATTATCATAATTTCCATTTTCGTGCCTTATGGAGCATGAAACCACAGCTACAGCTGGTCCTTGTGCAGGATGTCTGCACTAAAGCAATTATGTGCTCTTCCAGTGGTGGTGTCTGTAGTAGGTTATTTAATATGATGAGGTTGTCAGGACCCCATGTACAAACACATTTTAGTCGTCTCTTACGACATGCTCGGGCAAGCAGTGCTGCTGTTCTTTGTTTTTTGTCTCGTCAGGAACCCCTTGACAGCTGAACGGGGGCCCTTCAAGAATAATTGTTTAAAAAAAAAAAAAAGGAAATTCACTTTCTGAACTAAGAGAAAACAGCGCAGTGAACGGGTTCAACAACAGTCCACGATAGCAACTGTCACGGGATGCCTCCCCTTGCTCTTCAGTAGTGGTCCAACAGTGGCCAAAACCTACATTATCTAATGTGGGTCTTTAAAGGTGTCTACCTTCGCACAAGATTACTCTTGGCAGAGTTGTAGATACAAGAATAATGATGCTTCTACCTCGTGGGAGTATCCACAAGATATTTCAGAAGTCATGAACAATGCTGAATGAATCTGAGCACGTTAACTTTATATCTGACCCTCCGCCTTTTGTGTAGATGGATTATCTTAAAATTTAGCTCGTTCAAACACCCAGCTGATTTAATTTAGCGAAATTCCTTCTTTTTATTTTATAGCTCTGGTTAAGTGTATTTAAGAAATTGACTGAGACATACGGGTGCAGTACATTCACAATGATTAAATCAATGTTAAATTTGAATATACACAAATAAAAAATTTAATAATCAATTATGTTTAACAGTTTAAAAATTAATAATTCTTTTTAAAAAAAAGTAATCATCACAGGGTGATGTTATGGTTTTCGAAAAAATGGACAGTTCATTTGGCAGCTTTTAAGTTTGTACTTAGCTGCCAATAGTTTGATGGTTTCTGCTCCCGCTTATGTTTGGTTCTTTGGAGATAGATGACTGATTCATTCCTGCCGCTGGCCAAGTCTGATAGTTGTGATACGTTCCAAGACGTATCAGAGAGTAATCACAGAGCTGGTCCAGCGTCTCTAAGACCCGTCTGACGATGGTGTCTAGCGTCAATCTCAGTCCACTTTTACTCTCACTTGTGCCAGAGATAGTACTCTCAGTTTGTACCACCGACTAGTGTCACAAAAGAAGATAACAAATACCTCTTGAGTATTCAGTTTTCCTGAGACACACTCATGTGCCCCTCTCTTTTCATTCCACTATTCCATCTACCCCAGAACGTTACCCTCTCTGAGAATTAATCTTAATCCCAGTGAGCGGAAAAATTTCATTACATTTAGATTGAATAGGTTTACATTTACCTCTATATTGGTTGAAAAGGTTAACAGTATAATAAGTGTGTATATCATTTCTCTCATAATTCACTCCCTGCTCCATATGGAACTTGGGACTACCTCTGCTTTTGGTTCTCTATAAGAAACTCGCATGAAGCAGTCACCAGCCCTTGCAGTGGTGGCTCATGAAATCATCATTCTATATATTGAGGTTGCCAGCTTCGTATGACTTGGACATCCACTAGCAATTTTCACATATTAACATTCACATGTCATTATATAAATATTATTTCACATGTTAATAATGCAAAATATAGAATTATAAAGGTACAACTTACCATAAAATTGTCTATGGGATCACAGACTTCTGGCTCAGAGAAATAGTTAAGGCAGCTTGTTTAAGATGCCTCTTTCACGTGTTCTGGGGTGTTACTTTACAATAAGCTACCACTGACTTCGTGTTCAGATTCCTAGGATTCCGGTTTTCCGTATTAATAAAGGTAGAGCTTTCCTGGGATATAAGTCCTCAAGATTCTCAAACAAGGTCCGGTCCGATAAATGGAATTCTGATCCTACTCTTTACTCTGGCTGTCTGGCTGGTCTCTTGACGAGTTAAATTTCACAGTGGTTTACCCCAGCGAAAGTATCAGGTTATATTACAACTTTCATCCCACGAACGTTGTTGTTTACTATTAGACCAGGCTCCAATCAGAAATGTTGTTATGTTTACATCTCGAATGCCGATTAGTAGTTTCAATCGCGCGTGGTTTGATGGGATCTATTTACAAAATTTCCTCATAGGAAAATTCTGTGTGATATTTAAAAGGTCAGTTTCCAAATATGGAATTGTTATATCCGTCGATTCACGGTAATGATTGGAACTACAACTCCCTACATTATCATAAATAATGTCTTCGTAACAATTCTGTCCGCAAGCTATTACAACATTCCGTCTTTCAGGTGCATGTCTGTAATATATCCGCAGACGGATAATCTATCGCCCCGTACTTGTGCAAACACCGACCCTCTTCACGACAGTAATTATAAGGCCTCACTAGCCATATCAGCAATAAGCGAGCTCTCTTGGCCATTTCCATGTGAATCCGGCGCCCAATGTCTGGTACACGATAATTTTACCAACATGACTGTCGGTCAAAATTGCATCACCTGTCTACTCTCCAGCAGGGATGATCTGGTAAACAGACATGACGAATTATTACAGGAAGGAATGTAAACCATGACTCGAAAATACCAATACTTCCGGAGAGGTAAAGAGAGCGAACCCAATTATGTGACAGCAACAAACAATAAACAAATACTTACTACTTATTCGTTCCTCTTCTACCGTGAGGTGTAGAGGTTAACAAATAAATAGAAATAAATAAATAAAAAACTACTGTAAAAGTAAGAACAACGCTATAAAAATTAATAAAATTGAAATTGTACAACGGGGGAAAAGAGATTAGACGCTGACCTTTTTTACGGTGACCTATGACATTAACCTTGGTGAAACTAGGGGAAAGCTAATTGTGTAACCTTTCGTATTTATCTGCCTTCTGTGCATTTTGAAATCACATTATGTGAGCCGTCTTATTTTGTTGGATAGACGGACAGATAAACAGACTGGTAAATACATTGACAGATAGACAGAGAGATATACTGAAAGGTAGATAAAAATAGATGAATGAGTGGCTTGAATGGGAATAGATGGATTGATTGAAGAATGAATGGCTGTAGGCATGGGTGGATGAAGAGAAGATAGACAGACAGGAAGATAGATACACAGAGCCACTGAAAAACAGACAGCCAACTAGGCAGACAAACGGGATTAAAAAAATATACGTAAATTTACATGTATGTATATACAATATATGCAACTAAACACACATATCAGCTATTACACATGCAAACGTTAAGACATACAAACTTGCGGACATATATATACACAAACACCCATACATACTTACCTAACACACAGACATTGTATAAGTGGGTATCTGTCTGGTTCTCTCCATCTTGGCAAAATGCTATAAAAATAAATATATCGTCACTGTAGTGCCAGATTTTCAAGATAGTCAGACTAAATTCGAAATATAAAATGATTGACTTTGTTAATTACAAAACATACGCTAAATACAGAAATTATACCCTAAGGTTGTACGTAACTGTATATAAAAATGTCTATCAATAACAATGCATAGAAAAATAAACGGTCTGTCTATAAGAAAACTGTGAATAATTAACGATGGTAAAAGTCAGTGGCATGACCTAAGAACTCTTTTTCCCGGTGGGTATTTGGGTGGTGAGACACCAATTAGAGAGCTCAGTTGTGGCAGCCCCTTTTCCCCCAGCCTGATAACCCATATTATCATCATCATTGTGCTATGGCTTCCCATGACGCTGGAACTTGCAGGATGCTTGCATTAAATCACGCATGTTCTCTTACAGCAATGGTGTCTGGAACAAGCTGTTCTACATGATTAGGTTGTAGGCCCCGAAGTACAGCCTCATATTAGGTTGCTGTTACAACATTGTTATAAGTTGTAAATGGTACTTAAAATATTTGTTTCAAAGGTGAATAGACATCCTTCACAACCGGTATGTCGTCTAACATGTATTCCATCATTCATTTTTCTTTTGTTCACTATGTATGAAGCCGTCACAACAGTCGTCCACTTTTGCAGGAAGTATGTGTCAACATTTCCGTGCTCTTCAGTACGGCACGACGATGATGTTGGTGGTGGTGGGGATGGGGAACAGCGGAGTTTATCATACTTCCTCTTTCACTCCAATCTTAGCACCAAACAGTGTCATACTTTCTCTCTCTCCCTCTTCCCCATCTCTCTCTCCACTCCCCATCTCTCTCTCTCTCTCTCTCTCTCTCTCTCTCTCTCTCTCTCTCTCTCTCTCTCTCTCTCTCTCTCTCTCTCTCTCTCTCTCTTTCTTGCATAGCACAAACGAGAATAGTAGAATATTTTCTAATATTATTTACCCTCTATTCCTATGGACAAGAAACTCTCTTCTCTTCTTCCTTAGTACACGCTGGTATATTACTTGTACAGTATTGTATCCCTCACAGCTAATACTAAAAATACGTGCAACGATAAATGGCTACAGCGTTAATGATGAGAGAGATGAGAGAGAGAGAGAGAGAGAGAGAGAGAGAGAGAGAGAGAGAGAGAGAGAGAGAGAGAGAGAGAGAGAGAGAGAGAGAGAGAGAGAGAGAGAGAGAGAGAGAGAGAGAGAGAGAGAGAGAGAGAGAGAGAGGGAATAATGTTAGACTGGCTAACGCACCTAATTTTCTACCCTTTGAAAATAAAGTTCGTTTGTTGAGTCGGAAAACTCATCAATGTCCTCCACCGTCTCTCAGTTTTATCTTACCCTACTCCGCTCCTCTCAAACATGTCCTGATAGTTTCGCCACTGTTTGAAGCTCTGTCATCCGACATATTGCGTGTACTATATTAAACCAAGGCTTCCCATAAGTCCACAGTAGGACATCCTCTTTCAAGCATCGTTCTGTTTGTCAAAAAAATCTCCAGCAATTTCCCTGATTATCAGACATTGATTTTTTTTTCCCTTGGATGGGATTTCGCTTCCCTCGTGGTCTCATAAAGTTTCTGACACGTTACAGCATGTAAATCTCGATTCTATGTTTCCCGGTTTATGTTTAAAAAAAAAAAAAAATTCAATAAAAACTGCGTTGCGCAAACATTAATAAATAAAAAAGGGAATCTTGCGCAGTCAATCATAAATAAATATTTCAAATATGTAAATGTTAGACACTGGTGTGAAAGAAAAAGCGAAAGTAAGACAGAAGGACGACACATAAAAAAATAAAAGTAATATAAATTATTGGCACCTAGAAGAATCGATCTAGGCCCATCGGAATGACGCCTTTGCTTCGTTGCGAGAGTGAACGTGTTACGATAAACGATGAGCTACATTAGTTATTTTCCTTACTTACTTATTTAGTCGTTCCTCTTCTACCGTGAGGTGTAGAGATTTGTAAGAGAGAGCGTCATACCATTCTATCGGTTGTCTTCCCTCCTGGCTTGGTTCCATTCTAGTCCTCGGTTCTTCAAAGATTGTCTAATGTTGTCCTCCCTGTCACAGACGAACTCAGCTGACCCTGAATCGTGGGATTCTATAGTACGACCCTTTGTAGCGACCCCTTCGTTAGCATCAGTGCCCCCGAATATTTTGGTAACTCTTCATCAAACGGGAATTTGTTTTCACCTGGACTCATTGCTATGAAACCGTTCCACGCAGATGGCCAACACGTTGGCTGATTAATATGTGGACAGTTTATCTACCGTTCATTCTGGTCATCGCATTGATTTAAGGAGAGATTAAATCACGCCCACGGACATCGCTGGAGCAATCATATGGAGTTATTTTCATTAACTTGGCCAGTGATAGGCGTTGCTTTCATCAAACAGAGAGAGCGGAACAGGATCAAACAGACACGGAAGTGGTTTCAGGAACGTTGAACTGGAGAGATCAAAGCAGTAGTGGTCCCGGAAACGAGACGCAAGCTTTCCTGGCGGAATTTTCGCACCTCTATGTTAAGCGCTAAACCGACCGCAGACGGAGCGAACGGGGGAAGATGTCGGATGCAACGAACGGGGAAACGGGAAACCAGGGGACGGCATCTCTCTTTAGTCTGTCGGTCAGATCCCCGAAAGTCTCCTGAGATCTAAAAAAGTGTCAACTTTCTCATGCCCCCCTCATCTTTAATTCCATTTTAAATATATACAGACCACTAGAAAGCCATGTTATCATTCAGGGCCAGAGATTTTTAAGATTCACTAGCTATTAGTAGAAAGTTGCTAGATTCCCATCTGAAATTGGTGGCTACAAATTGGAGTGTTTCTAGTGCTTTCATTTTATTTCACTGGATTTTGTGTTTATTTAATCTATTTAATTAAACTCATCCCAAAAGTTCCAGTGGTAAATTTAATGATATATCTATTATAACATTTCCAAAAATAATAGATGTTTAAATGTTAAAGTAACTTTTAAAGTCGCGAAGGAATTTATAATTAATAAATTTAGTTAAGTCCTATATATATATCTAGATGTGTATTTTAACCATTAGACTCGTTGTGGTAAAGTGGGATGATATAAATATTTATAGGGGACTTAGTGTACTGGCTGAGATCAGCTGTGAAGGTATCTGTATCTAATAAGTGTGGTGTATTACAGATGACCTTACTTTGCTACCACATTTAGACCTCAGTCAGAATTATTCTGGAATATTGTGATGACTACGTTGAATGTCTAGGGTTATGAAAGTGATGAAGTGTATGTTCACAACAACCAACAGACAGATAAACAATTTAATTTAATCCACAATACTTTACAACACTGTGACACTCACATACGTAGAACACTCTATAAGACTATCTTAATAAGTCAAGTGTAACTTGTAAAATATGTATTAATTCCTTTCAATAATAGATATCCTGATTCAACTACAAAGTGAACCAGGAATCACAATCAAATGTAATTACAAGTTGTATGTACAAAATTTATAGATAGGATTTGTGTATTGACATATATTATTATTATTACAATATGTGGGTAAGTTGTGATGTAGTACTATGAGGTAATACTGGCTTTTTCAAGCTAGGTTGTTGTTTTCACAAGCCACCTCCTGATTTCGTCTTTCGTGCTTGCCGAAGTGGGAGCTTTATCCTCCTGCGCTAGAACATTATGATAGGACGCATTATCCATCACCAGGCAAGACGGCCTATCTAGAGTCGGGAGGAGTATATTCACTATCCAATCTCTAAAAATTTGCCCATTCATTTCACTGTGGTAGTCCCTACCATGTACAGACTTTGATTGAAAAATAAGCTCTGCATCACGGACAAGCCCATTTTGTCTGCTGCCAGCATGTGCTAATATAATGCGTTGACCTTTGCTGCTGGGAATTTTCCTTCTATGGTCTCCGTCCACAGATTGCCATTCTTTCTCGTTCGTATGATGAGCATTAACCAAAAATTCGTCCAAATACACTACATCATAGCCGTCTTGTCTTCTCTCACGAATCTGCCTAAGGTATTTGCTTCGAGCTGCAACCAGATGTGGTTTTTCACATAAAAAATTCCTTCCGCCAGACGTTTTTCTAAAAGTGAAGCCCGACACTTCTGACAAGTTGCCAAAGAGTTGTTTTTGAGACGTTAATATCGCATTCTACTTGCAGCCAACTTTTCAGCATGCGGAGAGTAACAAGTTGATTGGCATTAAACATCTTCAAAATCAAACGTCTAATGACATCCTTGTCAAAATCATCAATTTTTTTCTTCCTTCCTTGCTTAACCGCAGCCTCTGTACAATCACCGTCCTGTTGTATCCAACGTCGAAAAGATCTTCTATCCACACCCAGGGCCTTTCGTGTTCTCCTACCTGGTTCTTGGATGTCGTGGTATAAACAACCCATCTTAGCCTCTCTACGAAAATGCCTGTACAATATAACAGTTACCTTCTGCAAAGTGATAAATTTGCATTTCAGATTTATTGCGCTTTTGATAATTATGCAGTTTAGTTTATTAATATATTATACGCTGGTGTCGTTTTTGTTTCGTTGCAGCCAACTCATTGCAATTAGCATACGCCGCTGAAATAATTACTCGCGACTGTGTACAATAGGTGCGCACTCGTGCGGACATGTAGTCACTACACTAATTAAAAAAAAAAAATAATTGAATAGCACATTTCATCGCTTGTGCTGTGCTGCAACAAAAATTAAGTGCGCAATTTTTTAACGGATCTTGTAACTTTCCTGTAGAACTAATAAAAATTAATCCAGACAACGGTAAGAGTTTTTTTTATATAACTTAAAGAAGAAAATTCGAACATGACATGAGTTTTGTAAGGACAAAAATATATTAATAACTGCATTGATATCAGTAGGCCACGTAGCAAATTTCAATAACATCCGTCAAGGGGTTGCAAAGTTACAACGTTCGATGCGTGGGCACGAATTTCCGAACGGACTATAGTGTAATTTCTCTCAGCCGCTCCTGTCAATGTTTAGTATTATCATCCACCAGGAGTGGCAGATAAACAGACAAGAAACAATACACTGAAAGTAGCAAAAGAATGTAGATACAAAATATCTGCTACTTACCAGAGAAAGAAAGAAAGTGCGACAATTGAAAGCACTCAATACAATCCGTACCACAAATGTACCGATTCCTGCCGTAGTGAAATAGAGATTAGGAAGAAGAAGGGGTCGCCCCAATCCATTATGTGACATTGATATTCTTCTTAGCTGCTTTATGGCTTTTAGTAAAGATAGTGTACACAGTCTTTGTATAGTTGACCTTTAGTTTCCATATTTGGCAGTACTCATGCAGTCTTCTAAGGTCTCCGTTTAGTCTCTGAGCTCCACTTTCAACATTCTCATGACTCTGCCATATTGCCAGGTCATCAGCATAAAGAGCTTTTTAGGCTTTGATCTGGTCAGCTAAGTCATTGATATAGATGAGAAATAGAGTGCAGCTTAACGAGGAGCCTTGTGGTAAGCCCTCCTCTAAGACTTCTTTAGATGAGATTGCATAGCTTATCGTTGTCTGGATTGTTCGATCAATCAAAAAATACTTTAACCAATGAATAACTTGCCATGTATTCCTATGCCTTCATTAGGAGGAATTTTCTCCATACACGATCATAAGCCTGCTGGGGGTCAAGGAAGATGGCCACAGTATGTTTCTTATTCTGAAAGCCATCATGAATTCTTTGAGTCAACCGAAAAAGCTGGTCTTCTGTGCAGCTGCTGGTACTGAAGCCTGTCTGTTCATGACACAAAATACTAGAACTCTCAAGGAACCAATAGAGATGTGTGTTTATCATTCTTTCAGCAATTTTTCATAAGCACGATGTCTTATTTATTAGCTCGAGGACTGCTTCTGTCCCAGATGGGGCCAGATGGAGTAGCATTTCATTATGGATCTTGTCAGGCCCTGGAGACTTTCTAGGTTTTAATTTCTTCAGGGCTTGCTCTAACTCTTTCGTGCTAAATTCGTCTTCGAATAGGGAGGCATTGTCGGATGAGGCTTTCTCTTGTTTCTTTAACTGGCATAGTTGTTTCTTGTCCAGCTCTGTGAGTTTTCCTGCTCTATTCACATTGGTAAAGTAACGGTTGAAGTGTTCTGCTTTCTTTTGGTCTTCAGTGATTGCTTTCTTTCTCTCTGTCATTGGCTTTGGATTCATCCTTCTACTTTTTCCAGAAAGATTATTAACTAATGCCCACGCTTTATTTCCATTCTGCCTGAGATCTAAGTTGGAGCACGTTTCTGTCCATTTAGCTTTTTTCGCCTTCTTAACTGTTAGTTTTACTTCGGCACATGCTTTATTGTACTGAATCTTTGCTTCTTGTGAAAGTGTGGTCTCAAGTGTTGTTCTTGCTTTGCTTCTTGTGAAAGTTTGGTCTCAAGTGTTGTTCTTGCTTTGCTTCTTTCAGATATAGCAATGTGTATTTCTTTGTTCCAGAATGGTTTATATAGCTTCCGGCTGCCCCTTGGGATGGACTGAGATGCTGAACTAAGATTAATTTTGTCATTTCTTCACTGCATGTTTCGACACAGTTGGTATCGATGTTTTCTAGGAGGCGGTCAGATGTTTCTGGGAATAGCCTCCAATTCGCTTTTTGACTATTCCAGCGAGTTCTTTGTTTGAAATATGTTTTACTGGGGGTGGTTATGCTGGTGAGTAGTGGTTTGTGATCACTTCCAATGTCACCCAGAACCTGAAATTGACTAGAGTCTGTTAGGTCAGATGAGCAGATGGTGTGGCAGAACGTCTGAACATGCTCTTTTGTGTGATCTCTCACACCTTCAGCCCTCCGGCAGTATCCTTTCTTTTTCTTCATTTTTCTCACATCGCTTTTATTTGGCATAAATCATGCCTTTTCATTCGTTATTTTCACTATTTTGCTCTATGCTGGACATAGCATGGTGAATTCTCTAACACGCCACTCCCCTATGGCAGCATTTGCTACGGGAGTACTGCGTATCTTATTGTTTCACACTCCACTCCAAGACTGTCGTTACGATTCGCCAGGTTTGGTGACCCGGCCAGCCATAATATTTTATCGCCTAATATGTCTGACCGCCAGTGGAAACGGGGCGGTCTAACATTTGACCCCATTGGAAATCTGTTGATCATGTTGACACAAGCCGTTATTGTGATACGACGAAAGAAGACAATACGGTCTGTCCAGACATCTGTCTTGCGGAGGCACGCAGATGAAAGGGGAATAATAAATAAACTGTCTGGATAGACATCTGGGCGGAAAACATTACGCCAGGAACACAGGGTCACATTATTCTGATAAACAGAGGGGCGCCGGAAGTCTTAGGTAAAGATTTGACATCACTGTTGTAAGAGGCCACGCGTGTATATTAAATTTAATATTTTAAAATACGCGTGGGATGAGTAATGATAAACTTCCCCACGCAAACGGTGCTAGATAGATTTGACAGGTTCGCCAGAATCTACTATGATTTGATTGGAACTTTCGGCGGAAACACAGCTGAAATTTGAAACTAAGAATTGTGAGATATAATCTAACAAACTCGGAGTCACAGCCCAGACAGACTACATCGCAGCGTCAACTCAACACCTCCTACAAGCCAGAGGAAAGAGGATAGGAATTATCATTCCACAATTATAAGTACCAGATCGAGTATTGGGCAACTTTGGAATTCACAAGTAAACCCGCCATTTTAATACAAGACTGGAAACTTGGGAATTTTATTTCAAGAAGCCATAAGAGGAATTATACAAACAGTGTTCCCAGGCCAGGACTTCGCAGAATACCAACCGTCAGAGGAATTAAATCATATTTCCCAGACCAAGTCATAAGAGGAATTATACAAACAGTTTTCCCAGGCCAGGAATTCGCAGAACACCAGCCGTCAGAGGAATTAACTCATATTTCCAGACCTTAAGTGATTCGAAAAGCATCTAAATACAGGGCTGTGGGTCCATTCTAATCTGCGCCAGGAGAAGTGTGTATTCCCAAAATTTTGGGTTCGTGGTTACAAAACATCAGATTTAAGTACTGAAGTTCCTACGCCACTAGTGTGAGAGAAGCGTATCACCACCAACCGCCTACAGTGGACGAATTACGTGGAGAAGGGTACTCATCACAAAAAGAAGTGACGGAAACCACAGCTGCAGGACTCACCTGGAGTTGAGTTGTGTATAACAGGCTGCAGCAAAAATACGGACATTATTCTTATTAACGTCCTACCAAAACCTCAATGAGGAGAAATTTAATATCACTATCACCCCATTTAATCCTTATTTTAACTTGTTGAACTACTTGACTATTAAATTTGTTGTATGTTATTTTGCATTAAACAATAATAGTTGATTCAGTTTATTTGTACGAAAGCAAACGTATGAGCCACATTTTCTTGATAAGTACATAAACATATATAAATATAAAGCCATTAATTATAAGGGCATTCGTTGGATTACTCCAACTGGGCGCTTGACGGGTCAGAATCATAGCATAACCCCTTCACAAAAGGCGACGGACCAGATAATAAGTTAACAAATTTGCTCACCCCTTAAGCAACGTTTTCTTCTTGACTTCTGGGAATATCTTGTGAAGGCTCCCCTAAGGTAGAAACGTCATTCATCTTCTATCTACATCTTCGCCAAAAGTAATCTTGCGGGCAGATAGATACCTTGGACGACCTACTTTTAGATACGCTTGCTTTGTGGCCATTAGTGGACTACTACTGCAAAGCAGTGGGAGGCAATCCCGTGACAGATGGTCAAGTCAGGTCGGCTGAGAGAGAGGTGGGCCCTGTGCAGCAGAGTTGGTGGGAACTCTGTATGGTGTAATACTGACAGGTTAGTTGTTTCACAGGTCTCTTCAATGTACCTTTGTGCGCTGTTGTAGTCAGGATAACCCCAACGGGGTGAGTGTCCGTTGAAGTCACCGACAAGAAGGGTTTTGTGAAACTGTGTCTTGTTTAGTTCTGGTATGTTGCATGTTGTCTGAGGTGGGCCATACACATTGTTTATAGTATATTTGCCTCCATTGTGCCAGATATTGACTTTTTTTACATCTGTGGGATGGGCTGCTGGGAGCTGTGAGACATCTCCTTGGATGTCATTCCGAATGTAAGTTACTATGCCACGGCAATCAATGCACTTACAGGCGTAACTAGTGTATCCGGACAGGTGCAGGTCAAAGTCTTTGTGTAGAATTTCTTGTAGAGCAGCCACATGTACATTGTGACTGTCTAGCAGTGTGGCAAGTTCAAGCTTTTTGTTTCTAAGGCCACAGATGCTTAGCTGCATAATATTAAATGTAGATGTGTTTTCTATGTGATTTGGTTTCTTTTTGCTTCTTCTACCACCTTTCCTCTTCTTGGGAAATATTTCTTTCGGGTTTTGTCAAGTAATAAATTTTTCGCACATTACAGCCTGGTTACCCACTGCCTGGCACGGACTTTGATAACCGAGGCGTCGTCCGATCTCGTTTGAATTAATCAATTTTGACATTTCCATCATCATGGCATTGTGATGCTGGAGTGCCTGTGGATTTTGTACCCACCTTGGGTAGAAGCCAGAAGTGTACTGTGCCAGCTCTAGGGGAGATAAAGGGCGTGTTTCAGCGTCTCCCTGCGATACGTAGCCAAGATAGGGCTCACAGTGCTCATTCCCCGCCACCAATTACCTGCTGGTTACTGTCGTGCTTAGATAGGTTTTAAGTTATGTAAGGTCCCTCCTGAGTATAGGAGATGGTGTTAATACGTGAGAAGTAAGGTGTAAGAAATAGATTTTCACAAGTGAATAGTTAAGGAGAAGATCTGTCTCTGGACTGAGTAGTTTCTATAGTCCAGCCTATCTGTACGACTATAATTTAGTATCAGACAATCTTGCACCCTGTTATATTGAGAAATATAAGTTTACTATACACGCACACACACACACAGCTATGTGACAACAAGACACACAAACGTCAAAAAACTATGGGTAAATTTGAGTATGGGTCTGACCAACACACAAAGTTTAGTTCTTTTGTTGTTTATTATCATTTAAACTTTACAACATCGAATATCTAAAAGAATCAAATAAATTAAAATTACATATATAGAGAAATGACAGAATACCTATGCCGTCCACTCCTTGAGAAGATAAGAACCCAAAAGTTAATAACCCCAAAGGTTAAAGGTTTAGCACTAGGTTACAGTATATAGACAGTAAAGAAAACAAAATTCCTAATACGTGCTACTCAGTAAAGTAAACAATTGTTAAAGCAAAATAACTAGTTTGGTACAAGCTACCTTAACAAGAAAATATTCAATCTCTCTCTGTCATACGTGGCCATGCTCTCTCTTTCTCTCTCTCTCTCTCTCTCTCTCTCTCTCTCTCTCTCTCTCTCTCTCTCTCTCTCTCTCTCCTTACCTAATCTTGGTGATATTTCCTGGAATGTACAGTTATCCTGAATATTTTTTATCGATATTGAAAGTGTCAGGATTCAATGCCAAATTTGGCCCCAGTCTATCCTTAACAATAACTTTATAAGGTGGACGCCAAGTTTGGTGAGGTAATCCTGGATCGATAGTGTCACCTTGAATAGTTAATGGTAGAAAAATCGAGCTCTAGTGTTCACAGCAAAGAATGGGAAAACAAATACTTCTGGTATTTGGACACAGCTAGTTGCTAAAATTGTTACTGATGATGGTAAGTAATTGATTGGTAAATCCTATCGGCTGGCTCTGTGGTGAGTGCCAATTTTGAAACAGCACAACTTTCTGAATAAATACAGTGCTGCGTGTGTCAAACGTTAGATGTTGCTATTATTGCATATACCACTCCTGTGGGCTGATAAATTGTAAAAATATATCTGGGAATCGATAGTCCAGTTAAATTTAATAGATAAATGTTTTATTTGTCTTTTAGCCAGTCCTGTTCACAACATGGACTTTTGACTCGTAAGCCACGAAGAAGACGACATAACTCTCATCAGTTACTGGAGACAATAATAAAGAAGAAAAAACCGCTGGCCGCTTTGTCAGGTCTGCGAGAAATAAACAAGACATTATGAACAAGAAATGCAACTATTCTATATGTGCACGGACGCTGACGAGACGATCTCTTTCCCTCTCCGGCAGTCCTGCTTAAAGTTAAAAGGCACACGGTGACTTTATTTACAACTATACGGTCAGTTTTTCGCCCGCGCTGGCTTTCAGGTTCGGACCAAGGCATGCACCTTCCCGCCCCATCTGCGCGTTAACGATCAGCTCACACTGTCAACTATTGTTTTAATTACCCCTACGCGCACTTACAAATATCGTCTGTCGTTATTAGTTATTTTATTGTCGGCGCCTGTTAGTTTAGTCATAAGGTGTAACAATAGTCACTTACTATAAAACACAAAATCCTATTCGGTCACTATAGTCACGCTTAACACTTAATCAGCCAACTACCGTATCTTCTGGCAAAGAAAAATAGTTATTTATTTCGCTAGTTTTAACGCTAGAAATCACAGTCAATTATAATGGTAAACTTAACACATTAAATCACGTAAATGCTAATTTCTATTACCACAATCAGAAATGAAACAATCCCCACGAAATGCTAATAACATACTTCCACAATGGTTCTAGAATAACGAGCTTAGATTATTCAAAATTCTGAGCGACAACTGATCAGTGAGTTTAAGGAACCGTTGTTTATATACATTCATTTGCACTCAGATCCGTAATGGTGTTAATTTCGCATGGACGTGCGAACTAAAGAATTTGGGAAACTGTGGACCAGATAAAAGTCTTTTAAGCCGGCCACCGTTTTTCTCGTCGAACGCTGCTTGCCTGACATCAAAGGCACTACCGTCGATAACGAGGTTTCTTTCAAAATCGCTCGCGTCTCGAGATGAAATGTTACTCGGCTCAGAGATTTCTCTGTATATGAAGATCAAAGGGTTAATTGTTTATCTCACTTGCGTCTGTCTGCTATCTTGATGATTGGCAGACCCGCTGTCGTGGGAAACTTAGGTAAACAAATCAGAGCTCGCTGCCTGTTATGCTGGCAGGTCACGGAAGTTGGTGATATGTCTGTTGTTTACATCTCAAGAAAAAGAGGCGTGGATAAAAGTATGAGTAATGCAGTCTGTCAAATGTTTGACTTAGCGAACGAATCATAGAACTACGGCGTGTCACGGAAGACTGTCGGATACAGTATGTTTTATTTCCATTGTACGTCACAGTTACGCCGAGTTCTCCGAGGCTCTAGGCAAATGACCAAAAGTTGAAGGCAATAGGATCGTCAAGTCCTGAGTCTCAGTGCCTGTACGATGGGTTCCGGTCTTCAGGAAGTAGTGTTACCGTAGGGTGTATATGTTGATTCAATTATAAGGCATATATGTTCAAGTTTCTTGTGTGTTTGTTTATTGTATCATTCAAGTCAAGATACTGGTGTACTACCAGAGATAGTTATTCTTGATGATGTTCGTACCCAAGTTCGTTCCAGAATTCCTCTGTGTTGTTTAATGTTTTTGTGACAATCATTAGCATACTTAATATCCGCTAGTAACTGCAAAAACCTTCAACAGGAGGTAGTTAAGAAAGTCTTCAGGGATCCAGGAAAACAGTTTATTATCTTGAACATAAAATCCAAAACAAAGTCATTTGCATGCGTTTACAATTCTTCATGAAAAGTAGTGTCTTGGTATACATTTATTTTTCCTCCTTGTATTTCAATCCGAATTTGGTACAAATACTTTCCCTGGTTCTTTTTCATTAGGCTTCTCTGGTTTATCCAACTTAGGAGTAACTGATAATCGGGTCTCTATCCCAACCCTTTACACCACTCGTTTTGGCCGTACAGTGAAACCTCCCAGCCGATACAGACAGTGACGTATATGCTCACACTGAACATTACACATACGTATCCTCTCTCACATAAAACATGTTGTGTAATAGCTTTTCCCAAATGTAGTTTAACACAAGTTGATTCTTGTTCTCGAGTGAACATTCTATATCTATATTGGCATTATTAGTTTTGCTGCAAGTTATCCTAAATATGTGTTATTCCTTTTCAATGGAAATGTTTGCACACATTTTTTTTTCAAAGGGGGGAGGGGGTGTAATATAATACATTAAAATACGAAACTACACATGTACGAGCATTAAGAAATAAAGTTGAATGGCGGCAAACTGATCAAGCGTTACTGTGTGCATTGTGAAACTTATGTGTGCGTGTGAAGAGGACGTAGTAAAGCTTATATACATACATAATAACATTACAATTATCAGTATGAAAGCAAACGTATGAGCAAGACTCTTTAATATATATACACTTAGAAATATATTTACATATATCATTTCGCTGGATTTACACCAGCTGGGGGCTTGAACGGGTTAAAACCATTGCTTAATTCTTCATAAAAGGCGGCGGACCGATATAAGTTAACAATTGCCATGCCAATGCAGCATTGTTCTTGACTTCGGAAATATCTTATGAACTAGCTTGAGATAGAAGCATCCTTATCCTTCTAACTGCAACTCTGCCTAGAGTAATCTTGTGCGAAGGTAGACACCTTTGAAAGCCCATATTAGATACTCTTGAGTTTTGTCCACTGCTGGACCACTACTGCAGAGCTAAGGGGAGGCAATCCGTGACATGAACGAGAACTGTCATATCCAGTTGTTATGACATTGGATTTTTTTTTCATTGAAAAGAGTACGAAATCATTTTATTAGGTAGATTATTGAACAGGCACCATCGGCAGAAATTCCAGCTCATCGACCCAATAACAAACCATAGAATTCATCTTTATAAGAAGGCAGGCTGCTGAATGTGTCTGGACAAAATATCTTTTCTGGAAGCTCAGCTCTTAACAGCAACAGACATTTCCAACTATTTCACCGTGTTTCCCCGGATGTAAGACTGAAAACAGATGAGCTATACTTGTTATGTCTATTGCCTGGTCAACTTTGATAGGAGATAATTAGTAGTGTTTAACATTGTCTACAAGATGTCTTCAGTTTCCTGTTACATGTCAAACACGAATTTCGTCTTTTTCACGTTCAGCCGCTTCGTCGATCACTGCACCCCCAAAAGTGGGACGCTTACCCCCAACGGGTGTATACATGCCTTGTTAAGAAGCAATTCGCTGTCTTCATTAAAAAAAAAAAATTCTTTTAAATTAACCCGAAAACGATTAATGATAACTTTGTTTCAAATTGTACTTTGTAGGTTGGGGTTTAATGCCCACATGTTTCTTTATAGCAAATAAAGCCACAATTTTTTTCTTATACACGTCTTTCATAAAGGAGGGGTAAAAAGGATTTAAAAATACCCCGTAAAAGAAAAAACTCACACTAAGTTTGCTCTCTTATATAAAAAATGTAATGGTAGTCGTACATCAGAAAGTGAAGTAAGGGAGTGATGTGTTAGAGACATCAGTGTATTAAATCCAGCTTTAAGAGGTGGTGGTGGGGGGGGGGGGGTGTGACCCATTCTCTATCTCGCTGCCCTATCTATGCCTTACCTAACTCATAAGCAGAGTCAAGTACCCATTAATAGATGGGCAGATTGGAGCGTCACGTTACTAGGATTCGGTCCCGGAACACAGTAATTGTGCAGCGAAATGTAACTTTTCTAACCGCTTAGCCAATCGCACGCGCGCTCTCATATAACCACATTTATTTATCGCACACAGTTGGCGGTCTGCCTCAGGCTTCTCTCATCGCTCTCATATAACCCCGCGTATTTTTCTTTTTTTTCACAAGATGTGAGGGAAGGCTGCTGACCTTTGACAGGACACACACATTGACAACAGCAAGTACGAGTAGTATAACAAGGCATGACCTGTTTGGAAATCCCCAGGGTATGAGAAATACGCAGGCAGGCAGGCGCGTAGCATATACTACCGTAGGGAAGTAAAATATTAGAGACTTCACTTCGTAACTCAAGAGCAGAGTCAGTTACCCATTTACAGCTAGATAGACTGGAGCATGACCCTGCAAGTTTCTGAACCCGGAACCCGGTAACTTTTCTGCGAGAGACCAGCGCTCTTACCACTCGACCACAAGAAATAGAACGACACACACACACACACACACAGAGCACAGAAAACTGGAGTGGAACATAAAGGGAATAAAGAAGACAGAAAGATCTTAACGGATGGCACGTGACAGGAAGTCTTGAGCTGTTGAAGACATGTGCTCCCCAGGGAGCTCACAAGTAATGATGATGGCGATAATATGAGAACGGACGACGAAGAAGACGAAACCGTAGACGACCATTCTCCTCTACTCCTTCTTCAGAACTCACACACCACCCTCTCTTTCACATTTTTCTTTTGTCTGACCTTTAGAGAAAACCTCATCTACTTGTTTATCCCCGTCATCCTGCAAGTCATCCTTTTTATATTTATCCCATTGTCATTCTTATCTTTATCTTCTCTTTGTCTACGCGTGCTCATTAACAGATTGCCATTTATCACAGAAAGCCGCCTCTTGTCATTTCTCACGAAAAGCCTCCTCTTGTCATTTTTCATCGAAGCCTTCTCCCTCTTCAAAAGAAAAGACAAATCAAAAGTAGAGGTAAATATTTGTAAGAAGCATTCTTCGGCTGCCTTAGAATCTCCTTTGTTCTAGAATACTCTGGCACTACTCATTTCCTGGAACTTTTAAAGGTGATTAGCAAATGTCAATACTTGATGTTACATGAGGCAAACAGAATGACGGGAAAAATATTCGCCCTTAAAAAAAGTGCTTAGCAACCAAGAAGAGGAGGAGGATTTTAAAGAACAGAAGTGAAAGTCTGTCAATAATAACTTAGGATGAGATGATGATAAAACCTGCAGCCAGTTCCCTCCCTCCTCAACTTCTGCCAGCTAATGGCTTGTCGGCTGAACCTGTGCCAATGACTACGATCGATGAGCCCAGAACCAACTTCGTTCATGAATGAACGTCGAGACGTACGTAAGTTAACGTTTGACGTTCTTCTAGAACAAATCCTATATGCTTGGTCAGTCGGCGGGTTTAAAGTCAAGTCAGGTGCCATGCCTGCAGGCGTAAACGATCATGTCGCTCAATAGATCTCACATTTATGTATTAATGCATGCCAACTAGTGCCGGATTAAGCCAAGAAGGGCCTCTAGGCTTTTTGGTGTGTGGACACTCCTTTACCTAATAGGCAATAATTGTAATTTTTTCAAACCCCTTAGCCTGGTGATGGTATATACAAGTATTATTAATGGACTGGAATGTTAGTTTGTTAGCATTTCTTACCTCTTTTATTAGTTGCTTTTTTGTAATAATGTTTATTTGTATTATTATTTTTATTATTATTGAGGTAACCACAGTAGTTGATGCGCCGTTATAATTGTGCCCGGGTACATCATGCCTTTTAAACTATTTTTCTATTTACTGTCTGTTAGAACGTTATGAATGCGATTGCAAAGTTCTAAAATGTTCTATTTGTGCATAAATCTATGCATTTTAAAATGTTTTAAACTTATGCACGACCCTCAAGAGCTCTAGGCTCCTAGGCTTCAGCCTATTTAGCCTAATTGATAATCTGGCCCTAATGCCAACAGTTCTGTTTTTGAACTCTTCCTATGCCAAAGTGTCATAATTCGTTTATTGTTCTCCCTTTTCGATCCCTATGAAGGATGTCACCACGACTGCACCAGTCCTCTTCCAGGAAGCCAGCACAAAGGCATTTATTTCCTTTCACAGCAGTAGTTTCTATAGCAATGTCTTTTACATGGCCAGATGGCCAACCCCATGCACAATCTCATATGAGTGGGCTCATACGACATGTTTGATGGAGTAGTAGCGCAATTCCTTATTCTTCTCCTTAGATACCACGTGACAATTACACATCACGTTGTGACAGTACGGACTGTTACGTCGGATTAACACTAAGGTGCTGCCACTTAATTATAGTTAGGGTAAGAATACTTAGCAAGATTAAACACTAAGTATTTGAGCGTGTCTAGTTAGCGTAATAACACTAGTCACAAATCCTATGAGTGATTTAATTAAAAGTGTTCAGGAATGACGTCATCGAACTTGGGGTAGAATTGCTCAATAGCTAGGACGGAAGTGATGGTTTGAGAGAAGGGGGTTAAGTGAGTTGGTTTTAGGCACGAGACGAGCGAGGCAGTGATTTTGGGGTTTGGACCATCTTGTAAGTTCGATGGCTGTGTGTTATATCTTGGGATGACTGGTTTGTATACCAGAGAAGCACATGTATTTATGAACTATTATGAAGTTGTCAGAGTGTGCAGACACTTAATAAAGGTGTTCATTCATATTTAATCCAGCTTGAACTTATTTCCTGAACGTCAGTAGGAAGTGTCGTTTGTTTACATCAGGTAATTGAGAAAAGAATGTTACCATATTTTCTACGATCATGCAGCCTAAAACATAAACACAGTTACGAGTCTCCAAAAGAATCACCTGGGTTGAATTCCTATTCTGTAATCACCATCTCTGGCAGTCGCCAGTAAAACAACAGATCAACATTGATAAAAGATTCCACCCCATTCTCACCCTGTCACACTAGACTTGATTTGTCACCGTGACCAAGCCCAGTCACATCTAACTTGATTTGGTGCAGTTCCCGTCCACTCCCCCGGCCACATAACTTGATTTGGTGCCGTGACCAGCTCGTAACTGCCTTTTTACGATGGATTCAGCTACTTGATTTGGTGCCCGTGACCAGCTCGTAACTGTTTTTTTTATGATGGATTCACTCATTCAACAGCTAGAGCATCAGGTATACTTGTTACAACAGCAAAATCAACTGCTTCAACAGCAATTGTCACAACAACAGGCAGCGAGTAAAACTTTACCTGATTCTCCGGATACTTTATCTAAAACATTACAGTCCATTGCAAATACGCTCAGCTCCGTAATACAGAGTGCCAATTACCAAAACATTAATAACATTGTCAAGCCGTTTCACGGTGATGCTTCTCACTTTAGACAATGGCTTGTTGATATTGACAAGTTTGTGTCTTTGATCCTCTCGGCAACCGATGAAGACCGAAAGCGTGTTGCATTCTTCTCCTCCCAGTCATTGGTAACTGATTTCTTGCGCCGTCGTGCACAACTTTTCCCTACAGAAACTTACGCGTCACTGAAGAAGGCACTGGTCAGTCGCTATTCATCCATAACTGACTGTCAGCACGCGTGGACTCTTCTTCGTAGGGTACACCAGGACAGACAGGAACCTGTACAATTTTATGCAGACAGACTGTTAAACTTGGCTGAAGATGCCTTCATTGATTTGTCTTCCACATCTGCAGATATTGATCGGCAGCTTGTTGGTATTTTCATTGATGGTTTGTCATCCGACGCACTTAAGTTGCATCTGATCCGCAAGGATCCTCAGACAGTCACAGATGCAATACAACAGGCCATCACAGAGGACAACGTGAAGAAACGCTTTACCAACCGTCTTGGTCGCGAGCCTCGTCTTGAACACCAATATGATGACGAACCGATGGACGTTAGCCATTGCCGCCACTCTTGGCAGCAACCTTCAAGGTCACCAATGCCTTGTAATAATGCTTCCAATTATCAGTACCAGCCTCGACGCCTTCACCATCCACCAGCGCCACAGGTCCATCAAATAGCTTCAATAATATGTTACACTTGTGGGCAAAGGGGACACGTCTCGCGCAGCTGTTTACTGCGGCTACAAAGCAGTCCACAGCCTCACAGTAATCCCGTGCCACAACCATTACATTATCAGAACAGACAGCAACAAACAGCTGCTGGAAGGGCACACTGGAACAGTCTCAATAAAAGACACTGTCGCATTACAGTGAGAAACGTTATCAATGTAATAAAACAAGGACAGATAATTGAAATAAATAATGTTACGAGTGACAAACAAAGATGTTTGATAACGACAGAAAATGGACTAAGAGCATATATAAAGCCAGTAACACAGTGGAGAAAAACCTTTAACAGACGTTATCATTCCTGTTCCATCGCTGAGGTTCATATCCCTCCCCCTGAGCTGTACTCACTCTCCCGTGATGCTCGCTTGGCTGAGTTACCCTCCGTTACTCCAGGCCCCTCTCATGCTTCGCCTCAGCATGATATTATTGTACCTCCTATTACTGCCGCAACTCCTGTCCATACCTCCCTTCCTCCCCCTGTTCACCTCTCTTCTGATCCCGCTTTTCCTCCCTCTGTTCACCTCTCTTCAGACCCCACTTTTCTTCCCTCTGTTCACCTCCCTTCAGACCCCGCATTTCCTCCCTCTGTTTATCTCTCTTCTGACCCCGCTCTTTCTCCTTATGGTTATTTTCCTCCGCCTCCCTCCGACCTTGATACAGAACATGAGTCTGACTCTTCAGATGTTGAATCTTCTCTTTCTCCTTATGGTTATTTTCCTCCGCCTCCCTCCGACCTTGATACAGTACAAGAAAAGTACCAGCTTGACATAGAATCAGAATTCGATTCGTCAAGTGGGGATTATAGAGTTATGGGCCCCGACGAAATTGGATACAGGTCGGATGAGCTCGAGCATATAACGGACGACGAAGGCCGTAGAATTTATTGGCCGAAAAATGAGATTAGTGATCTTGACTCTTCCCCCGATTATTCTTCTTTTGATATTGGACCTGATGTTCCTCTTCCCTCAGCTCGTTTTCTCTTTAGACGTCGTCATCCAAAATTCATTTACGATTCTGTTCCCTTTCCTAAGCCCCTTCACCAGCGGGCCGCCCATGTACGAACCCGTTTTCGTCGCTCCCGTGGTTCTATTCATTCTCCTTACCGTAGTCCCTCTCCTCCGCCTCTCCCTCCCCCTGTCACACCTCCGTCCCGTAGATTGCGTGTTCCCCTCCGTTATCCTCATACCAGTCCGCAGCCTCCACCCCGACCCTCCCGTTTTCGTCCACTCCCGTAGTCCATGCTAGGGGGTGTTGGGAAGTCAGGTATTGGTAGTACCTCTGGTGAAGGAGCTGTCATGCCCTTTTTAGGGCAGCTCAGCCACCTTTGGTCCAAACCTGGCATCCAGCTCTCACCTGTGGCTCCTCGTAGCTGTCAGCATGCGACAGCGGCCACCCCCGGACAACGGCTTTGACAGGCCGGCTAAACTAGGTGAGGGTAGCCGAATGGTTATAAACCTTCGGTGAGTTAGGGTCTGCCTACCCATGCATGCGAAGACTGGATTCGATAGACTGCGCGGAAGAAACCACCTGTTGGTTCAACGGGCATGACGGCGATTACCAGCAACGCGCTGTGGAGCGTAAGGAGCACGGCGAGGCACGTAGAAAGCCCTGGTCATCCACTGCACCTGACTTCATCTCCAGTCGTCTTGACTTGTCTTGCCACTGGATTGAGATTGACCCAGGCGAGAGAGTGAGGTCACGAATTGCGCAACTCTTCCTCACTTTAATCCAAATCACCGCGCAAGTCACTCTTTCATCCATTCATAAACATTTGGCAGACTATACACCAACGTTTGGCATCGAAGTGGCATTAGTCTACAGACAAAGCTGAAGGTATACAGAGCTGCGGTGCTTCCAGTGCTGCTATATGCATGTGAAACATGGACTGTATACAGGCGCCACGTAAAGAAGCTAAACCACTTCCATACAGTCTGTCTCAGGAAGATAATGAACATCAAATGGCAAGACAAGATCCCGGATACCGCCGTTCTTGACAGAGCTGGTATCCCTAGTATTGATACTATTCTGATGCAGTCACAAATTCGCTGGGCAGGTCATGTAGTCCGCATGCCAGACCATCGACTGCCAAAGATACTCTTTTATGGTGAGATGCAGAAGGGTAAACGCTCCCATGGTGGCCAAAAGAAGCGCTTCAAAGACACGTTAAAGACGTCATTGAAAACCTTTGACATAAACCCAGACACATGGGAAGCTGCTGCGCAAGACCGAACTGCTCGGCGCACATCTCTTCGTAAAGGTGCAGCAGCATGCGAATCATCCAGAAGAGCAGCAGCAGAACAGCGGAGACAAGCTAGAAAGGACCGTGAAATAAAACCTTCACATGAAGCAAACATTCCCTGCCCACACTGTCCAAGATCTTTTCAGGCCCGCATCGGGCTCTTCAGTCACCTTCGTACCCATAGACTAACCTAACATATTCTTAAATAATTGGATGAACAGAGTGGTCTTCATCACCCGTGATGGACGAACAACCAGTCCATGCTATTGTTCCTACATCCCAACCTACACAGTACGATCCTCGCCTGTTATTGTAAGCCATTGAAAGATTGGAAACAATGAACATTTTTGCAAAGATGTTTACAAATTGAACTGCACTTACCTCCAGATGCCGTCTCCGGTCAGGTTGACATTTCCTGCCCTGCTATTATTTTTAGCATGAAGTCGACCCTGCTTCTCGTGTCTTCCGTTGCAGGTCTCCTACACAATATCCTCCTGCTGAATTGCTTGATCCTGATGCTACCGTGAAGTCCAATCGTTATGCATCCTTGAACATCTGGGTTACACACTTTACGCACATTTCCAGTTTAGATAGGAAAATATAACAGCCGTTATTTATGGAGAGCTGTTACATTTTTGTCCGCAAGAAAGACATTGCCGAATCTACCAGTACATGAACATTTCCCTCACAACATCCTTTCGACCACTGCTGATGGAGATCCACCAACTCAGACGATCTCTGCAGTCCTGATATATTGTAGTTGATGCAGTTCCCTTTTACACGCGTTAGCGTCATTATGTCACATTATTTTGACTGATGTAATATTTGACCATCTTGTGTACCCTATGATTTTTTTTTTAGTGTATTTCTTTTTGCCATGTTTCTGACGTAAGATTTTGCCCAAATTTTTTTAAGGTTTACATCGTTCTGTTGTACCAAATAAAAGTGATTAACTAATGTACATCTTCACCCGCCACTAATGTTGGCATCATTCACGATTCATTATGATGATGACACCATATTGCATTATGATTGTTTGAATTTTCGGTTATTGTTACACCGACACTCATACATGTGATTTAAGTATTTGCCCATTTATATATTCTATACCATTGTCCATTGATTACCATGTTTCCATTCCATTCATTGTTTCCGGTTATTGTTACACCGGCAAAGTCATTTTTTTAATGAGACTTACCCATTTTGCCCATACTTTGCCACCAAGTTTTGTGGTTCTATGTACATTTGTTCCATTCATATTTTTTTTTTCATCACCCACTTCAGTGAAGTGTAGGGTGATAGCCTTTTTATGTGCACCCGCCATATTTTTTTTCGCCAGTTTTTTTTTTTTTTTCCTTGCGACGTTAACTCGCTTGTCATGTTATTTCATGTTTTATGATTCGCACAAGTGTGAGAGATATTGATGACTATCAACCCATAAAGCGTTTTGTTAGTTCGTTGATGATTGTTAGTTACTGTTCTATTTTGCCCATATTTTTTTGCCACTTATTAGTACTATTTGTAGCTACCATAACCTCCATAGTTTTTTCTTCCCATGTGTCCATCGTTTATGTTATGTCCATCAGTCCCCTACCCCTTTATGTTCGATTTTTTTGGGTGAAATGTTAATGGTGTTATTTCATCCATCATTCCCATCTATTGTTTATTGTAGTCCTTCAGACATGATTTATGGTGGGATACATGAATCCCAATAATTTTGTTTTAGAGTTAGTAAATTTTTTTTTCTCTAGGGAATAAAGTGTCTCCCTACGGGATACACTTTAGTGGCCCCGGGCGCATGTGACAGTACGGACTGTTACGTCGGATTAACACTAAGGTGCTGCCACTTAATTATAGTTAGGCTAAGAATACTTAGCAAGATTAAACACTAAGTATTTGAGCGTGTCTAGTTAGCGTAATAACACTAGTCACAAATCCTATGAGTGATTTAATTAAAAGTGTTCAGGAATGACGTCATCGAACTTGGGGTAGAATTGCTCAATAGCTAGGACGGAAGTGATGGTTTGAGAGAAGGGGGTTAAGTGAGTTGGTTTTAGGCACGAGACGAGCGAGGCAGTGATTTTGGGGTTTGGACCATCTTGTAAGTTCGATGGCTGTGTGTTATATCTTGGGATGACTGGTTTGTATACCAGAGAAGCACATGTATTTATGAACTATTATGAAGTTGTCAGAGTGTGCAGACACTTAATAAAGGTGTTCATTCATATTTAATCCAGCTTGAACTTATTTCCTGAACGTCAGTAGGAAGTGTCGTTTGTTTACATCAGGTAATTGAGAAAAGAATGTTACCATATTTTCTACGATCATGCAGCCTAAAACATAAACACAGTTACGAGTCTCCAAAAGAATCACCTGGGTTGAATTCCTATTCTGTAATCACCATCTCTGGCAGTCGCCAGTAAAACAACAGATCAACATTGATAAAAGATTCCACCCCATTCTCACCCTGTCACACTAGACTTGATTTGTCACCGTGACCAAGCCCGGTCACATCTAACTTGATTTGGTGCAGTTCCCGTCCACTCCCCCGGCCACATAACTTGATTTGGTGCCGTGACCAGCTCGTAACTGCCTTTTTACGATGGATTCAGCTACTTGATTTGGTGCCCGTGACCAGCTCGTAACTGTTTTTTTATGATGGATTCACTCATTCAACAGCTAGAGCATCAGGTATACTTGTTACAACAGCAAAATCAACTGCTTCAACAGCAATTGTCACAACAACAGGCAGCGAGTAAAACTTTACCTGATTCTCCGGATACTTTATCTAACACATTACAGTCCATTGCAAATACGCTCAGCTCCGTAATACAGAGTGCCAATTACCAAAACATTAATAACATTGTCAAGCCGTTTCACGGTGATGCTTCTCACTTTAGACAATGGCTTGTTGATATTGACAAGTTTGTGTCTTTGATCCTCTCGGCAACCGATGAAGACCGAAAGCGTGTTGCATTCTTCTCCTCCCAGTCATTGGTAACTGATTTCTTGCGCCGTCGTGCACAACTTTTCCCTACAGAAACTTACGCGTCACTGAAGAAGGCACTGGTCAGTCGCTATTCATCCATAACTGACTGTCAGCACGCGTGGACTCTTCTTCGTAGGGTACACCAGGACAGACAGGAACCTGTACAATTTTATGCAGACAGACTGTTAAACTTGGCTGAAGATGCCTTCATTGATTTGTCTTCCACATCTGCAGATATTGATCGGCAGCTTGTTGGTATTTTCATTGATGGTTTGTCATCCGACGCACTTAAGTTGCATCTGATCCGCAAGGATCCTCAGACAGTCACAGATGCAATACAACAGGCCATCACAGAGGACAACGTGAAGAAACGCTTTACCAACCGTCTTGGTCGCGAGCCTCGTCTTGAACACCAATATGATGACGAACCGATGGACGTTAGCCATTGCCGCCACTCTTGGCAGCAACCTTCAAGGTCACCAATGCCTTGTAATAATGCTTCCAATTATCAGTACCAGCCTCGACGCCTTCACCATCCACCAGCGCCACAGGTCCATCAAATAGCTTCAATAATATGTTACACTTGTGGGCAAAGGGGACACGTCTCGCGCAGCTGTTTACTGCGGCTACAAAGCAGTCCACAGCCTCACAGTAATCCCGTGCCACAACCATTACATTATCAGAACAGACAGCAACAAACAGCTGCTGGAAGGGCACACTGGAACAGTCTCAATAAAAGACACTGTCGCATTACAGTGAGAAACGTTATCAATGTATTAAAACAAGGACAGATAATTGAAATAAATAATGTTACGAGTGACAAACAAAGATGTTTGATAACGACAGAAAATGGACTAAGAGCATATATAAAGCCAGTAACACAGTGGAGAAAAACCTTTAACAGACGTTATCATTCCTGTTCCATCGCTGAGGTTCATATCCCTCCCCCTGAGCTGTACTCACGTATCCTCTCCCGTGATGCTCGCTTGGCTGAGTTACCCTCCGTTACTCCAGGCCCCTCTCATGCTTCGCCTCAGCATGATATTATTGTACCTCCTATTACTGCCGCAACTCCTGTCCATACCTCCCTTCCTCCCCCTGTTCACCTCTCTTCTGATCCCGCTTTTCCTCCCTCTGTTCACCTCTCTTCAGACCCCACTTTTCTTCCCTCTGTTCACCTCCCTTCAGACCCCGCATTTCCTCCCTCTGTTTATCTCTCTTCTGACCCCGCTCTTTCTCCTTATGGTTATTTTCCTCCGCCTCCCTCCGACCTTGATACAGAACATGAGTCTGACTCTTCAGATGTTGAATCTTCTCTTTCTCCTTATGGTTATTTTCCTCCGCCTCCCTCCGACCTTGATACAGTACAAGAAAAGTACCAGCTTGACATAGAATCAGAATTCGATTCGTCAAGTGGGGATTATAGAGTTATGGGCCCCGACGAAATTGGATACAGGTCGGATGAGCTCGAGCATATAACGGACGACGAAGGCCGTAGAATTTATTGGCCGAAAAATGAGATTAGTGATCTTGACTCTTCCCCCGATTATTCTTCTTTTGATATTGGACCTGATGTTCCTCTTCCCTCAGCTCGTTTTCTCTTTAGACGTCGTCATCCAAAATTCATTTACGATTCTGTTCCCTTTCCTAAGCCCCTTCACCAGCGGGCCGCCCATGTACGAACCCGTTTTCGTCGCTCCCGTGGTTCTATTCATTCTCCTTACCGTAGTCCCTCTCCTCCGCCTCTCCCTCCCCCTGTCACACCTCCGTCCCGTAGATTGCGTGTTCCCCTCCGTTATCCTCATACCAGTCCGCAGCCTCCACCCCGACCCTCCCGTTTTCGTCCACTCCCGTAGTCCATGCTAGGGGGTGTTGGGAAGTCAGGTATTGGTAGTACCTCTGGTGAAGGAGCTGTCATGCCTTTTTTAGGGCAGCTCAGCCACCTTTGGTCCAAACCTGGCATCCAGCTCTCACCTGTGGCTCCTCGTAGCTGTCAGCATGCGACAGCGGCCACCCCCGGACAACGGCTTTGACAGGCCGGCTAAACTAGGTGAGGGTAGCCGAATGGTTATAAACCTTCGGTGAGTTAGGGTCTGCCTACCCATGCATGCGAAGACTGGATTCGATAGACTGCGCGGAAGAAACCACCTGTTGGTTCAACGGGCATGACGGCGATTACCAGCAACGCGCTGTGGAGCGTAAGGAGCACGGCGAGGCACGTAGAAAGCCCTGGTCATCCACTGCACCTGACTTCATCTCCAGTCGTCTTGACTTGTCTTGCCACTGGATTGAGATGGACCCAGGCGAGAGAGTGAGGTCGACGAATTGCGCAACTCTTCCTCACTTTAATCCAAATCACCGCGCAAGTCACTCTTTCATCCATTCATAAACATTTGGCAGACTATACACCAACGTTTGGCATCGAAGTGGCATTAGTCTACAGACAAAGCTGAAGGTATACAGAGCTGCGGTGCTTCCAGTGCTGCTATATGCATGTGAAACATGGACTGTATACAGGCGCCACGTAAAGAAGCTAAACCACTTCCATACAGTCTGTCTCAGGAAGATAATGAACATCAAATGGCAAGACAAGATCCCGGATACCGCCGTTCTTGACAGAGCTGGTATCCCTAGTATTGATACTATTCTGATGCAGTCACAAATTCGCTGGGCATGTCATGTAGTCCGCATGCCAGACCATCGACTGCCAAAGATACTCTTTTATGGTGAGATGCAGAAGGGTAAACGCTCCCATGGTGGCCAAAAGAAGCGCTTCAAAGACACGTTAAAGACGTCATTGAAAACCTTTGACATAAACCCAGACACATGGGAAGCTGCTGCGCAAGACCGAACTGCTTGGCGCACATCTCTTCGTAAAGGTGCAGCAGCATGCGAATCATCCAGAAGAGCAGCAGCAGAACAGCGGAGACAAGCTAGAAAGGACCGTGAAATAAAACCTTCACATGAAGCAAACATTCCCTGCCCACACTGTCCAAGATCTTTTCAGGCCCGCATCGGGCTCTTCAGTCACCTTCGTACCCATAGACTAACCTAACATATTCTTAAATAATTGGATGAACAGAGTGGTCTTCATCACCCGTGATGGACGAACAACCAGTCCATGCTATTGTTCCTACATCCCAACCTACACAGTACGATCCTCGCCTGTTATTTTAAGCCATTGAAAGATTGGAAACAATGAACATTTTTGCAAAGATGTTTACAAATTGAACTGCACTTACCTCCAGATGCCGTCTCCGGTCAGGTTGACATTTCCTGCCCTGCTATTATTTTTAGCATGAAGTCGACCCTGCTTCTCGTGTCTTCCGTTGCAGGTCTCCTACACAATACCCTCCTGCTGAATTGCTTGATCCTGATGCTACCGTGAAGTCCAATCGTTACGCATCCTTGAACATCTGGGTTACACACTTTACGCACATTTCCAGTTCAGATAGGAAAATATAACAGCCGTTATTTATGGAGAGCTGTTACATTTTTGTCCGCAAGAAAGACATTGCCGAATCTACCAGTACATGAACATTTCCCTTACAACATCCTTTCGACCACTGCTGATGGAGATCCACCAACTCAGACGATCTCTGCAGTCCTGATATATTGTAGTTGATGCAGTTCCCTTTTACACGCGTTAGCGTCATTATGTCACATTATTTTGACTGATGTAATATTTGACCATCTTGTGTACCCTATGATTTTTTTTTTTAGTGTATTTCTTTTTGCCATGTTTCTGACGTAAGATTTTGCCCAAATTTTTTTAAGGTTTACATCGTTCTGTTGTACCAAATAAAAGTGATTAACTAATGTACATCTTCACCCGCCACTAATGTTGGCATCATTCACGATTCATTATGATGATGACACCATATTGCATTATGATTGTTTGAATTTTCGGTTATTGTTACACCGACACTCATACATGTGATTTAAGTATTTGCCCATTTATATATTCTATACCATTGTCCATTGATTACCATGTTTCCATTCCATTCATTGTTTCCGGTTATTGTTACACCGGCAAAGTCATTTTTTTTAATGAGACTTACCCATTTTGCCCATACTTTGCCACCAAGTTTTGTGGTTCTATGTACATTTGTTCCATTCATATTTTTTTTTTTCATCACCCACTTCAGTGAAGTGTAGGGTGATAGCCTTTTTATGTGCACCCGCCATATTTTTTTTTCGCCAGTTTTTTTTTTTTTTCCTTGCGACGTTAACTCGCTTGTCATGTTATTTCATGTTTTATGATTCGCACAAGTGTGAGAGATATTGATGACTATCAACCCATAAAGCGTTTTGTTAGTTCGTTGATGATTGTTAGTTACTGTTCTATTTTGCCCATATTTTTTTTGCCACTTATTAGTACTATTTGTAGCTACCATAACCTCCATAGTTTTTTCTTCCCATGTGTCCATCGTTTATGTTATGTCCATCAGTCCCCTACCCCTTTATGTTCGATTTTTTTGGGTGAAATGTTAATGGTGTTATTTCATCCATCATTCCCATCTATTGTTTATTGTAGTCCTTCAGACATGATTTATGGTGGGATACATGAATCCCAATAATTTTGTTTTAGAGTTAGTAAATTTTTTTTTCTCTAGGGAATAAAGTGTCTCCCTACGGGATACACTTTAGTGGCCCCGGGCGCATGTGACAGTACGGACTGTTACGTCGGATTAACACTAAGGTGCTGCCACTTAATTATAGTTAGGCTAAGAATACTTAGCAAGATTAAACACTAAGTATTTGAGCGTGTCTAGTTAGCGTAATAACACTAGTCACAAATCCTATGAGTGATTTAATTAAAAGTGTTCAGGAATGACGTCATCGAACTTGGTGTAGAATTGCTCAATAGCTAGGACGGAAGTGATGGTTTGAGAGAAGGGGGTTAAGTGAGTTGGTTTTAGGCACGAGACGAGCGAGGCAGTGATTTTGGGGTTTGGACCATCTTGTAAGTTCGATGGCTGTGTGTTATATCTTGGGATGACTGGTTTGTATACCAGAGAAGCACATGTATTTATGAACTATTATGAAGTTGTCAGAGTGTGCAGACACTTAATAAAGGTGTTCATTCATATTTAATCCAGCTTGAACTTATTTCCTGAACGTCAGTAGGAAGTGTCGTTTGTTTACATCAGGTAATTGAGAAAAGAATGTTACCATATTTTCTACGATCATGCAGCCTAAAACATAAACACAGTTACGAGTCTCCAAAAGAATCACCTGGGTTGAATTCCTATTCTGTAATCACCATCTCTGGCAGTCGCCAGTAAAACAACAGATCAACATTGATAAAAGATTCCACCCCATTCTCACCCTGTCACACTAGACTTGATTTGTCACCGTGACCAAGCCCGGTCACATCTAACTTGATTTGGTGCAGTTCCCGTCCACTCCCCCGGCCACATAACTTGATTTGGTGCCGTGACCAGCTCGTAACTGCCTTTTTACGATGGATTCAGCTACTTGATTTGGTGCCCGTGACCAGCTCGTAACTGTTTTTTTTTATGATGGATTCACTCATTCAACAGCTAGAGCATCAGGTATACTTGTTACAACAGCAAAATCAACTGCTTCAACAGCAATTGTCACAACAACAGGCAGCGAGTAAAACTTTACCTGATTCTCCGGATACTTTATCTAACACATTACAGTCCATTGCAAATACGCTCAGCTCCGTAATACAGAGTGCCAATTACCAAAACATTAATAACATTGTCAAGCCGTTTCACGGTGATGCTTCTCACTTTAGACAATGGCTTGTTGATATTGACAAGTTTGTGTCTTTGATCCTCTCGGCAACCGATGAAGACCGAAAGCGTGTTGCATTCTTCTCCTCCCAGTCATTGGTAACTGATTTCTTGCGCCGTCGTGCACAACTTTTCCCTACAGAAACTTACGCGTCACTGAAGAAGGCACTGGTCAGTCGCTATTCATCCATAACTGACTGTCAGCACGCGTGGACTCTTCTTCGTAGGGTACACCAGGACAGACAGGAACCTGTACAATTTTATGCAGACAGACTGTTAAACTTGGCTGAAGATGCCTTCATTGATTTGTCTTCCACATCTGCAGATATTGATCGGCAGCTTGTTGGTATTTTCATTGATGGTTTGTCATCCGACGCACTTAAGTTGCATCTGATCCGCAAGGATCCTCAGACAGTCACAGATGCAATACAACAGGCCATCACAGAGGACAACGTGAAGAAACGCTTTACCAACCGTCTTGGTCGCGAGCCTCGTCTTGAACACCAATATGATGACGAACCGATGGACGTTAGCCATTGCCGCCACTCTTGGCAGCAACCTTCAAGGTCACCAATGCCTTGTAATAATGCTTCCAATTATCAGTACCAGCCTCGACGCCTTCACCATCCACCAGCGCCACAGGTCCATCAAATAGCTTCAATAATATGTTACACTTGTGGGCAAAGGGGACACGTCTCGCGCAGCTGTTTACTGCGGCTACAAAGCAGTCCACAGCCTCACAGTAATCCCGTGCCACAACCATTACATTATCAGAACAGACAGCAACAAACAGCTGCTGGAAGGGCACACTGGAACAGTCTCAATAAAAGACACTGTCGCATTACAGTGAGAAACGTTATCAATGTAATAAAACAAGGACAGATAATTGAAATAAATAATGTTACGAGTGACAAACAAAGATGTTTGATAACGACAGAAAATGGACTAAGAGCATATATAAAGCCAGTAACACAGTGGAGAAAAACCTTTAACAGACGTTATCATTCCTGTTCCATCGCTGAGGTTCATATCCCTCCCCCTGAGCTGTACTCACGTATCCTCTCCCGTGATGCTCGCTTGGCTGAGTTACCCTCCGTTACTCCAGGCCCCTCTCATGCTTCGCCTCAGCATGATATTATTGTACCTCCTATTACTGCCGCAACTCCTGTCCATACCTCCCTTCCTCCCCCTGTTCACCTCTCTTCTGATCCCGCTTTTCCTCCCTCTGTTCACCTCTCTTCAGACCCCACTTTTCTTCCCTCCGTTCACCTCCCCCCAGACCCCGCCTTTCCTCCCTCTGTTTATCTCTCTTCTGACCCCGCTCTTTCTCCTTATGGTTATTTTCCTCCGCCTCCCTCCGACCTTGATACAGAACATGAGTCTGACTCTTCAGATGTTGAATCTTCTCTTTCTCCTTATGGTTATTTTCCTCCGCCTCCCTCCGACCTTGATACAGTACAAGAAAAGTACCAGCTTGACATAGAATCAGAATTCGATTCGTCAAGTGGGGATTATAGAGTTATGGGCCCCGACGAAATTGGATACAGGTCGGATGAGCTCGAGCATATAACGGACGACGAAGGCCGTAGAATTTATTGGCCGAAAAATGAGATTAGTGATCTTGACTCTTCCCCCGATTATTCTTCTTTTGATATTGGACCTGATGTTCCTCTTCCCTCAGCTCGTTTTCTCTTTAGACGTCGTCATCCAAAATTCATTTACGATTCTGTTCCCTTTCCTAAGCCCCTTCACCAGCGGGCCGCCCATGTACGAACCCGTTTTCGTCGCTCCCGTGGTTCTATTCATTCTCCTTACCGTAGTCCCTCTCCTCCGCCTCTCCCTCCCCCTGTCACACCTCCGTCCCGTAGATTGCGTGTTCCCCTCCGTTATCCTCATACCAGTCCGCAGCCTCCACCCCGACCCTCCCGTTTTCGTCCACTCCCGTAGTCCATGCTAGGGGGTGTTGGGAAGTCAGGTATTGGTAGTACCTCTGGTGAAGGAGCTGTCATGCCCTTTTTTAGGGCAGCTCAGCCACCTTTGGTCCAAACCTGGCATCCAGCTCTCACCTGTGGCTCCTCGTAGCTGTCAGCATGCGACAGCGGCCACCCCCGGACAACGGCTTTGACAGGCCGGCTAAACTAGGTGAGGGTAGCCGAATGGTTATAAACCTTCGGTGAGTTTAGGGTCTGCCTACCCATGCATGCGAAGACTGGATTCGATAGACTGCGCGGAAGAAACCACCTGTTGGTTCAACGGGCATGACGGCGATTACCAGCAACGCGCTGTGGAGCGTAAGGAGCACGGCGAGGCACGTAGAAAGCCCTGGTCATCCACTGCACCTGACTTCATCTCCAGTCGTCTTGACTTGTCTTGCCACTGGATTGAGATGGACCCAGCGCGAGAGAGTGAGGTCGACGAATTGCGCAACTCTTCCTCACTTTAATCCAAATCACCGCGCAAAGTCACTCTTTCATCCATTCATAAACATTTGGCAGACTATACACCAACGTTTGGCATCGAAGTGGCATTAGTCTACAGACAAAGCTGAAGGTATACAGAGCTGCGGTGCTTCCAGTGCTGCTATATGCATGTGAAACATGGACTGTATACAGGCGCCACGTAAAGAAGCTAAACCACTTCCATACAGTCTGTCTCAGGAAGATAATGAACATCAAATGGCAAGACAAGATCCCGGATACCGCCGTTCTTGACAGAGCTGGTATCCCTAGTATTGATACTATTCTGATGCAGTCACAAATTCGCTGGGCATGTCATGTAGTCCGCATGCCAGACCATCGACTGCCAAAGATACTCTTTTATGGTGAGATGCAGAAGGGTAAACGCTCCCATGGTGGCCAAAAGAAGCGCTTCAAAGACACGTTAAAGACGTCATTGAAAACCTTTGACATAAACCCAGACACATGGGAAGCTGCTGCGCAAGACCGAACTGCTTGGCGCACATCTCTTCGTAAAGGTGCAGCAGCATGCGAATCATCCAGAAGAGCAGCAGCAGAACAGCGGAGACAAGCTAGAAAGGACCGTGAAATAAAACCTTCACATGAAGCAAACATTCCCTGCCCACACTGTCCAAGATCTTTTCAGGCCCGCATCGGGCTCTTCAGTCACCTTCGTACCCATAGACTAACCTAACATATTCTTAAATAATTGGATGAACAGAGTGGTCTTCATCACCCGTGATGGACGAACAACCAGTCCATGCTATTGTTCCTACATCCCAACCTACACAGTACGATCCTCGCCTGTTATTTTAAGCCATTGAAAGATTGGAAACAATGAACATTTTTGCAAAGATGTTTACAAATTGAACTGCACTTACCTCCAGATGCCGTCTCCGGTCAGGTTGACATTTCCTGCCCTGCTATTATTTTTAGCATGAAGTCGACCCTGCTTCTCGTGTCTTCCGTTGCAGGTCTCCTACACAATACCCTCCTGCTGAATTGCTTGATCCTGATGCTACCGTGAAGTCCAATCGTTACGCATCCTTGAACATCTGGGTTACACACTTTACGCACATTTCCAGTTCAGATAGGAAAATATAACAGCCGTTATTTATGGAGAGCTGTTACATTTTTGTCCGCAAGAAAGACATTGCCGAATCTACCAGTACATGAACATTTCCCTCACAACATCCTTTCGACCACTGCTGATGGAGATCCACCAACTCAGACGATCTCTGCAGTCCTGATATATTGTAGTTGATGCAGTTCCCTTTTACATGCGTTAACGTCATTATGTCACATTATTTTGACTGATGTAATATTTGACCATCTTGTGTACCCTGTGATTTTTTTTAGTGTATTTCTTTTTGCCATGTTTCTGACGTAAGATTTTTCCCAATTTTTTTTAAAGGTTTACATCGTTCTGTTGTACCAAATAAAAGTGATTAACTAATGTACATCTTCACCCGCCACTAATGTTGGCATCATTCACGATTCATTATGATGATGACACCATATTGCATTATGATTGTTTGAATTTTCGGTTATTGTTACACCGACACTCATACATGTGATTTAAGTATTTGCCCATTTATATATTCTATACCATTGTCCATTGATTACCATGTTTCCATTCCATTCATTGTTTCCGGTTATTGTTACACCGGCAAAGTCATTTTTTTAATGAGACTTACCCATTTTGCCCATACTTTGCCACCAAGTTTTGTGGTTCTATGTACATTTGTTCCATTCATATTTTTTTTTTCATCACCCACTTCAGTGAAGTGTAGGGTGATAGCCTTTTTATGTGCACCCGCCATATTTTTTTTCGCCAGTTTTTTTTTTTTTTCCTTGCGACGTTAACTCGCTTGTCATGTTATTTCATGTTTTATGATTCGCACAAGTGTGAGAGATATTGATGACTATCAACCCATAAAGCGTTTTGTTAGTTCGTTGATGATTGTTAGTTACTGTTCTATTTTGCCCATATTTTTTTGCCACTTATTAGTACTATTTGTAGCTACCATAACCTCCATAGTTTTTTTCTTCCCATGTGTCCATCGTTTATGTTATGTCCATCAGTCCCCTACCCCTTTATGTTCGATTTTTTTGGGTGAAATGTTAATGGTGTTATTTCATCCATCATTCCCATCTATTGTTTATTGTAGTCCTTCAGACATGATTTATGGTGGGATACATGAATCCCAATAATTTTGTTTTAGAGTTAGTAAATTTTTTTTTCTCTAGGGAATAAAGTGTCTCCCTACGGGATACACTTTAGTGGCCCCGGGCGCATGTGACAGTACGGACTGTTACGTCGGATTAACACTAAGGTGCTGCCACTTAATTATAGTTAGGCTAAGAATACTTAGCAAGATTAAACACTAAGTATTTGAGCGTGTCTAGTTAGCGTAATAACACTAGTCACAAATCCTATGAGTGATTTAATTAAAAGTGTTCAGGAATGACGTCATCGAACTTGGGGTAGAATTGCTCAATAGCTAGGACGGAAGTGATGGTTTGAGAGAAGGGGGTTAAGTGAGTTGGTTTTAGGCACGAGACGAGCGAGGCAGTGATTTTGGGGTTTGGACCATCTTGTAAGTTCGATGGCTGTGTGTTATATCTTGGGATGACTGGTTTGTATACCAGAGAAGCACATGTATTTATGAACTATTATGAAGTTGTCAGAGTGTGCAGACACTTAATAAAGGTGTTCATTCATATTTAATCCAGCTTGAACTTATTTCCTGAACGTCAGTAGGAAGTGTCGTTTGTTTACATCAGGTAATTGAGAAAAGAATGTTACCATATTTTCTACGATCATGCAGCCTAAAACATAAACACAGTTACGAGTCTCCAAAAGAATCACCTGGGTTGAATTCCTATTCTGTAATCACCATCTCTGGCAGTCGCCAGTAAAACAACAGATCAACATTGATAAAAGATTCCACCCCATTCTCACCCTGTCACACTAGACTTGATTTGTCACCGTGACCAAGCCCGGTCACATCTAACTTGATTTGGTGCAGTTCCCGTCCACTCCCCCGGCCACATAACTTGATTTGGTGCCGTGACCAGCTCGTAACTGCCTTTTTACGATGGATTCAGCTACTTGATTTGGTGCCCGTGACCAGCTCGTAACTGTTTTTTTATGATGGATTCACTCATTCAACAGCTAGAGCATCAGGTATACTTGTTACAACAGCAAAATCAACTGCTTCAACAGCAATTGTCACAACAACAGGCAGCGAGTAAAACTTTACCTGATTCTCCGGATACTTTATCTAAACACATTACAGTCCATTGCAAATACGCTCAGCTCCGTAATACAGAGTGCCAATTACCAAAACATTAATAACATTGTCAAGCCGTTTCACGGTGATGCTTCTCACTTTAGACAATGGCTTGTTGATATTGACAAGTTTGTGTCTTTGATCCTCTCGGCAACCGATGAAGACCGAAAGCGTGTTGCATTCTTCTCCTCCCAGTCATTGGTAACTGATTTTCTTGCGCCGTCGTGCACAACTTTTCCCTACAGAAACTTACGCGTCACTGAAGAAGGCACTGGTCCGTCGCCATTCATCCACAACTGACTGTCAGCACGCGTGGACTCTTCTTCGTAGGGTACACCAGGACAGACAGGAACCTGTACAATTTTATGCAGACAGACTGTTAAACTTGGCTGAAGATGCCTTTATTGATTCGTCGTCCACATCTGCAGATATTGATCGGCAGCTTGTTGGTATTTTCATTGATGGTTTGTCATCCGACGCACTTAAGTTGCATCTGATCCGCAAGGATCCTCAGACAGTCACAGATGCAATACAACAGGCCATCACAGAGGACAACGTGAAGAAACGCTTTACCAACCGTCTTGGTCGCGAGCCTCGTCTTGAACACCAATATGATGACGAACCGATGGACGTTAGCCATTGCCGCCACTCTTGGCAGCAACCTTCAAGGTCACCAATGCCTTGTAATAATGCTTCCAATTATCAGTACCAGCCTCGACGCCTTCACCATCCACCAGCGCCACAGGTCCATCAAATAGCTTCAATAATATGTTACACTTGTGGGCAAAGGGGACACGTCTCGCGCAGCTGTTTACTGCGGCTACAAAGCAGTCCACAGCCTCACAGTAATCCCGTGCCACAACCATTACATTATCAGAACAGACAGCAACAAACAGCTGCTGGAAGGGCACACTGGAACAGTCTCAATAAAAGACACTGTCGCATTACAGTGAGAAACGTTATCAATGTATTAAAACAAGGACAGATAATTGAAATAAATAATGTTACGAGTGACAAACAAAGATGTTTGATAACGACAGAAAATGGACTAAGAGCATATATAAAGCCAGTAACACAGTGGAGAAAAACCTTTAACAGACGTTATCATTCCTGTTCCATCGCTGAGGTTCATATCCCTCCACCTGAGCCGTACTCACGTATCCTCTCTCGTGATGCTCGCTTGGCTGAGTTACCCTCCGTTACTCCAGGCCCCTCTCATGCTTCGCCTCAGCATGATATTATTGTACCTCCTATTACTGCCGCAACTCCTGTCCATACCTCCCTTCCTCCCCCTGTTCACCTCTCTTCTGATCCCGCTTTTCCTCCCTCTGTTCACCTCTCTTCAGACCCCACTTTTCTTCCCTCTGTTCACCTCCCTTCAGACCCCGCATTTCCTCCCTCTGTTTATCTCTCTTCTGACCCCGCTCTTTCTCCTTATGGTTATTTTCCTCCGCCTCCCTCCGACCTTGATACAGAACATGAGTCTGACTCTTCAGATGTTGAATCTTCTCTTTCTCCTTATGGTTATTTTCCTCCGCCTCCCTCCGACCTTGATACAGTACAAGAAAAGTACCAGCTTGACATAGAATCAGAATTCGATTCGTCAAGTGGGGATTATAGAGTTATGGGCCCCGACGAAATTGGATACAGGTCGGATGAGCTCGAGCATATAACGGACGACGAAGGCCGTAGAATTTATTGGCCGAAAAATGAGATTAGTGATCTTGACTCTTCCCCCGATTATTCTTCTTTTGATATTGGACCTGATGTTCCTCTTCCCTCAGCTCGTTTTCTCTTTAGACGTCGTCATCCAAAATTCATTTACGATTCTGTTCCCTTTCCTAAGCCCCTTCACCAGCGGGCCGCCCATGTACGAACCCGTTTTCGTCGCTCCCGTGGTTCTATTCATTCTCCTTACCGTAGTCCCTCTCCTCCGCCTCTCCCTCCCCCTGTCACACCTCCGTCCCGTAGATTGCGTGTTCCCCTCCGTTATCCTCATACCAGTCCGCAGCCTCCACCCCGACCTCCCCTCCCGTTTTCGTCCACTCCCGTAGTCCATGCTAGGGGGTGTTGGGAAGTCAGGTATTGGTAGTACCTCTGGTGAAGGAGCTGTCATGCCCTTTTTGGGGCAGCTCAGCCACCTTTGGTCCAAACCTGGCATCCAGCTCTCACCTGTGGCTCCTCGTAGCTGTCAGCATGCGACAGCGGCCACCCCGGACAACGGCTTTGACAGGCCGGCTAAACTAGGTGAGGGTAGCCGAATGGTTATAAACCTTCGGTGAGTTAGGGTCTGCCTACCCATGCATGCGAAGACTGGATTCGATAGACTGCGCGGAAGAAACCACCTGTTGGTTCAACGGGCATGACGGCGATTACCAGCAACGCGCTGTGGAGCGTAAGGAGCACGGCGAGGCACGTAGAAAGCCCTGGTCATCCACTGCACCTGACTTCATCTCCAGTCGTCTTGACTTGTCTTGCCACTGGATTGAGATGGACCCAGGCGAGAGAGTGAGGTCGACGAATTGCGCAACTCTTCCTCACTTTAATCCAAATCACCGCGCAAGTCACTCTTTCATCCATTCATAAACATTTGGCAGACTATACACCAACGTTTGGCATCGAAGTGGCATTAGTCTACAGACAAAGCTGAAGGTATACAGAGCTGCGGTGCTTCCAGTGCTGCTATATGCATGTGAAACATGGACTGTATACAGGCGCCACGTAAAGAAGCTAAACCACTTCCATACAGTCTGTCTCAGGAAGATAATGAACATCAAATGACAAGACAAGATCCCGGATACCGCCGTTCTTGACAGAGCTGGTATCCCTAGTATTGATACTATTCTGATGCAGTCACAAATTCGCTGGGCATGTCATGTAGTCCGCATGCCAGACCATCGACTGCCAAAGATACTCTTTTATGGTGAGATGCAGAAGGGTAAACGCTCCCATGGTGGCCAAAAGAAGCGCTTCAAAGACACGTTAAAGACGTCATTGAAAACCTTTGACATAAACCCAGACACATGGGAAGCTGCTGCGCAAGACCGAACTGCTTGGCGCACATCTCTTCGTAAAGGTGCAGCAGCATGCGAATCATCCAGAAGAGCAGCAGCAGAACAGCGGAGACAAGCTAGAAAGGACCGTGAAATAAAACCTTCACATGAAGCAAACATTCCCTGCCCACACTGTCCAAGATCTTTTCAGGCCCGCATCGGGCTCTTCAGTCACCTTCGTACCCATAGACTAACCTAACATATTCTTAAATAATTGGATGAACAGAGTGGTCTTCATCACCCGTGATGGACGAACAACCAGTCCATGCTATTGTTCCTACATCCCAACCTACACAGTACGATCCTCGCCTGTTATTTTTAAGCCATTGAAAGATTGGAAACAATGAACATTTTTGCAAAGATGTTTACAAATTGAACTGCACTTACCTCCAGATGCCGTCTCCGGTCAGGTTGACATTTCCTGCCCTGCTATTATTTTTAGCATGAAGTCGACCCTGCTTCTCGTGTCTTCCGTTGCAGGTCTCCTACACAATACCCTCCTGCTGAATTGCTTGATCCTGATGCTACCGTGAAGTCCAATCGTTACGCATCCTTGAACATCTGGGTTACACACTTTACGCACATTTCCAGTTCAGATAGGAAAATATAACAGCCGTTATTTATGGAGAGCTGTTACATTTTTGTCCGCAAGAAAGACATTGCCGAATCTACCAGTACATGAACATTTCCCTCACAACATCCTTTCGACCACTGCTGATGGAGATCCACCAACTCAGACGATCTCTGCAGTCCTGATATATTGTAGTTGATGCAGTTCCCTTTTACACGCGTTAGCGTCATTATGTCACATTATTTTGACTGATGTAATATTTGACCATCTTGTGTACCCTATGATTTTTTTTTTAGTGTATTTCTTTTTGCCATGTTTCTGACGTAAGATTTTGCCCAAATTTTTTTAAGGTTTACATCGTTCTGTTGTACCAAATAAAAGTGATTAACTAATGTACATCTTCACCCGCCACTAATGTTGGCATCATTCACGATTCATTATGATGATGACACCATATTGCATTATGATTGTTTGAATTTTCGGTTATTGTTACACCGACACTCATACATGTGATTTAAGTATTTGCCCATTTATATATTCTATACCATTGTCCATTGATTACCATGTTTCCATTCCATTCATTGTTTCCGGTTATTGTTACACCGGCAAAGTCATTTTTTTAATGAGACTTACCCATTTTGCCCATACTTTGCCACCAAGTTTTGTGGTTCTATGTACATTTGTTCCATTCATATTTTTTTTTTCATCACCCACTTCAGTGAAGTGTAGGGTGATAGCCTTTTTATGTGCACCCGCCATATTTTTTTTCGCCAGTTTTTTTTTTTTTTTTCCTTGCGACGTTAACTCGCTTGTCATGTTATTTCATGTTTTATGATTCGCACAAGTGTGAGAGATATTGATGACTATCAACCCATAAAGCGTTTTGTTAGTTCGTTGATGATTGTTAGTTACTGTTCTATTTTGCCCATATTTTTTTGCCACTTATTAGTACTATTTGTAGCTACCATAACCTCCATAGTTTTTTTCTTCCCATGTGTCCATCGTTTATGTTATGTCCATCAGTCCCCTACCCCTTTATGTTCGATTTTTTTTGGGTGAAATGTTAATGGTGTTATTTCATCCATCATTCCCATCTATTGTTTATTGTAGTCCTTCAGACATGATTTATGGTGGGATACATGAATCCCAATAATTTTGTTTTAGAGTTAGTAAATTTTTTTTTCTCTAGGGAATAAAGTGTCTCCCTACGGGATACACTTTAGTGGCCCCGGGCGCATGTGACAGTACGGACTGTTACGTCGGATTAACACTAAGGTGCTGCCACTTAATTATAGTTAGGCTAAGAATACTTAGCAAGATTAAACACTAAGTATTTGAGCGTGTCTAGTTAGCGTAATAACACTAGTCACAAATCCTATGAGTGATTTAATTAAAAGTGTTCAGGAATGACGTCATCGAACTTGGGGTAGAATTGCTCAATAGCTAGGACGGAAGTGATGGTTTGAGAGAAGGGGGTTAAGTGAGTTGGTTTTAGGCACGAGACGAGCGAGGCAGTGATTTTTGGGGTTTGGACCATCTTGTAAGTTCGATGGCTGTGTGTTATATCTTGGGATGACTGGTTTGTATACCAGAGAAGCACATGTATTTATGAACTATTATGAAGTTGTCAGAGTGTGCAGACACTTAATAAAGGTGTTCATTCATATTTAATCCAGCTTGAACTTATTTCCTGAACGTCAGTAGGAAGTGTCGTTTGTTTACATCAGGTAATTGAGAAAAGAATGTTACCATATTTTCTACGATCATGCAGCCTAAAACATAAACACAGTTACGAGTCTCAAAAAGAATCACCTGGGTTGAATTCCTATTCTGTAATCACCATCTCTGGCAGTCGCCAGTAAAACAACAGATCAACATTGATAAAAGATTCCACCCCATTCTCACCCTGTCACACTAGACTTGATTTGTCACCGTGACCAAGCCCAGTCACATCTAACTTGATTTGGTGCAGTTCCCGTCCACTCCCCCGGCCACATAACTTGATTTGGTGCCGTGACCAGCTCGTAACTGCCTTTTTACGATGGATTCAGCTACTTGATTTGGTGCCCGTGACCAGCTCGTAACTGTTTTTTTATGATGGATTCACTCATTCAACAGCTAGAGCATCAGGTATACTTGTTACAACAGCAAAATCAACTGCTTCAACAGCAATTGTCACAACAACAGGCAGCGAGTAAAACTTTACCTGATTCTCCGGATACTTTATCTAACACATTACAGTCCATTGCAAATACGCTCAGCTCCGTAATACAGAGTGCCAATTACCAAAACATTAATAACATTGTCAAGCCGTTTCACGGTGATGCTTCTCACTTTAGACAATGGCTTGTTGATATTGACAAGTTTGTGTCTTTGATCCTCTCGGCAACCGATGAAGACCGAAAGCGTGTTGCATTCTTCTCCTCCCAGTCATTGGTAACTGATTTCTTGCGCCGTCGTGCACAACTTTTCCCTACAGAAACTTACGCGTCACTGAAGAAGGCACTGGTCAGTCGCTATTCATCCATAACTGACTGTCAGCACGCGTGGACTCTTCTTCGTAGGGTACACCAGGACAGACAGGAACCTGTACAATTTTATGCAGACAGACTGTTAAACTTGGCTGAAGATGCCTTCATTGATTTGTCTTCCACATCTGCAGATATTGATCGGCAGCTTGTTGGTATTTTCATTGATGGTTTGTCATCCGACGCACTTAAGTTGCATCTGATCCGCAAGGATCCTCAGACAGTCACAGATGCAATACAACAGGCCATCACAGAGGACAACGTGAAGAAACGCTTTACCAACCGTCTTGGTCGCGAGCCTCGTCTTGAACACCAATATGATGACGAACCGATGGACGTTAGCCATTGCCGCCACTCTTGGCAGCAACCTTCAAGGTCACCAATGCCTTGTAATAATGCTTCCAATTATCAGTACCAGCCTCGACGCCTTCACCATCCACCAGCGCCACAGGTCCATCAAATAGCTTCAATAATATGTTACACTTGTGGGCAAAGGGGACACGTCTCGCGCAGCTGTTTACTGCGGCTACAAAGCAGTCCACAGCCTCACAGTAATCCCGTGCCACAACCATTACATTATCAGAACAGACAGCAACAAACAGCTGCTGGAAGGGCACACTGGAACAGTCTCAATAAAAGACACTGTCGCATTACAGTGAGAAACGTTATCAATGTAATAAAACAAGGACAGATAATTGAAATAAATAATGTTACGAGTGACAAACAAAGATGTTTGATAACGACAGAAAATGGACTAAGAGCATATATAAAGCCAGTAACACAGTGGAGAAAAACCTTTAACAGACGTTATCATTCCTGTTCCATCGCTGAGGTTCATATCCCTCCCCCTGAGCTGTACTCACGTATCCTCTCCCGTGATGCTCGCTTGGCTGAGTTACCCTCCGTTACTCCAGGCCCCTCTCATGCTTCGCCTCAGCATGATATTATTGTACCTCCTATTACTGCCGCAACTCCTGTCCATACCTCCCTTCCTCCCCCTGTTCACCTCTCTTCTGATCCCGCTTTTCCTCCCTCTGTTCACCTCTCTTCAGACCCCACTTTTCTTCCCTCTGTTCACCTCCCTTCAGACCCCGCATTTCCTCCCTCTGTTTATCTCTCTTCTGACCCCGCTCTTTCTCCTTATGGTTATTTTCCTCCGCCTCCCTCCGACCTTGATACAGAACATGAGTCTGACTCTTCAGATGTTGAATCTTCTCTTTCTCCTTATGGTTATTTTCCTCCGCCTCCCTCCGACCTTGATACAGTACAAGAAAAGTACCAGCTTGACATAGAATCAGAATTCGATTCGTCAAGTGGGGATTATAGAGTTATGGGCCCCGACGAAATTGGATACAGGTCGGATGAGCTCGAGCATATAACGGACGACGAAGGCCGTAGAATTTATTGGCCGAAAAATGAGATTAGTGATCTTGACTCTTCCCCCGATTATTCTTCTTTTGATATTGGACCTGATGTTCCTCTTCCCTCAGCTCGTTTTCTCTTTAGACGTCGTCATCCAAAATTCATTTACGATTCTGTTCCCTTTCCTAAGCCCCTTCACCAGCGGGCCGCCCATGTACGAACCCGTTTTCGTCGCTCCCGTGGTTCTATTCATTCTCCTTACCGTAGTCCCTCTCCTCCGCCTCTCCCTCCCCCTGTCACACCTCCGTCCCGTAGATTGCGTGTTCCCCTCCGTTATCCTCATACCAGTCCGCAGCCTCCACCCCGACCCTCCCGTTTTCGTCCACTCCCGTAGTCCATGCTAGGGGGTGTTGGGAAGTCAGGTATTGGTAGTACCTCTGGTGAAGGAGCTGTCATGCCCTTTTTTAGGGCAGCTCAGCCACCTTTGGTCCAAACCTGGCATCCAGCTCTCACCTGTGGCTCCTCGTAGCTGTCAGCATGCGACAGCGGCCACCCCCGGACAACGGCTTTGACAGGCCGGCTAAACTAGGTGAGGGTAGCCGAATGGTTATAAACCTTCGGTGAGTTAGGGTCTGCCTACCCATGCATGCGAAGACTGGATTCGATAGACTGCGCGGAAGAAACCACCTGTTGGTTCAACGGGCATGACGGCGATTACCAGCAACGCGCTGTGGAGCGTAAGGAGCACGGCGAGGCACGTAGAAAGCCCTGGTCATCCACTGCACCTGACTTCATCTCCAGTCGTCTTGACTTGTCTTGCCACTGGATTGAGATGGACCCAGGCGAGAGAGTGAGGTCGACGAATTGCGCAACTCTTCCTCACTTTAATCCAAATCACCGCGCAAGTCACTCTTTCATCCATTCATAAACATTTGGCAGACTATACACCAACGTTTGGCATCGAAGTGGCATTAGTCTACAGACAAAGCTGAAGGTATACAGAGCTGCGGTGCTTCCAGTGCTGCTATATGCATGTGAAACATGGACTGTATACAGGCGCCACGTAAAGAAGCTAAACCACTTCCATACAGTCTGTCTCAGGAAGATAATGAACATCAAATGGCAAGACAAGATCCCGGATACCGCCGTTCTTGACAGAGCTGGTATCCCTAGTATTGATACTATTCTGATGCAGTCACAAATTCGCTGGGCAGGTCATGTAGTCCGCATGCCAAACCATCGACTGCCAAAGATACTCTTTTATGGTGAGATGCAGAAGGGTAAACGCTCCCATGGTGGCCAAAAGAAGCGCTTCAAAGACACGTTAAAGACGTCATTGAAAACCTTTGACATAAACCCAGACACATGGGAAGCTGCTGCGCAAGACCGAACTGCTTGGCGCACATCTCTTCGTAAAGGTGCAGCAGCATGCGAATCATCCAGAAGAGCAGCAGCAGAACAGCGGAGACAAGCTAGAAAGGACCGTGAAATAAAACCTTCACATGAAGCAAACATTCCCTGCCCACACTGTCCAAGATCTTTTCAGGCCCGCATCGGGCTCTTCAGTCACCTTCGTACCCATAGACTAACCTAACATATTCTTAAATAATTGGATGAACAGAGTGGTCTTCATCACCCGTGATGGACGAACAACCAGTCCATGCTATTGTTCCTACATCCCAACCTACACAGTACGATCCTCGCCTGTTATTTTAAGCCATTGAAAGATTGGAAACAATGAACATTTTTGCAAAGATGTTTACAAATTGAACTGCACTTACCTCCAGATGCCGTCTCCGGTCAGGTTGACATTTCCTGCCCTGCTATTATTTTTAGCATGAAGTCGACCCTGCTTCTCGTGTCTTCCGTTGCAGGTCTCCTACACAATACCCTCCTGCTGAATTGCTTGATCCTGATGCTACCGTGAAGTCCAATCGTTATGCATCCTTGAACATCTGGGTTACACACTTTACGCACATTTCCAGTTCAGATAGGAAAATATAACAGCCGTTATTTATGGAGAGCTGTTACATTTTTGTCCGCAAGAAAGACATTGCCGAATCTACCAGTACATGAACATTTCCCTCACAACATCCTTTCGACCACTGCTGATGGAGATCCACCAACTCAGACGATCTCTGCAGTCCTGATATATTGTAGTTGATGCAGTTCCCTTTTACACGCGTTAGCGTCATTATGTCACATTATTTTGACTGATGTAATATTTGACCATCTTGTGTACCCTATGATTTTTTTTTTTTAGTGTATTTCTTTTTGCCATGTTTCTGACGTAAGATTTTGCCCAAATTTTTTTAAGGTTTACATCGTTCTGTTGTACCAAATAAAAGTGATTAACTAATGTACATCTTCACCCGCCACTAATGTTGGCATCATTCACGATTCATTATGATGATGACACCATATTGCATTATGATTGTTTGAATTTTCGGTTATTGTTACACCGACACTCATACATGTGATTTAAGTATTTGCCCATTTATATATTCTATACCATTGTCCATTGATTACCATGTTTCCATTCCATTCATTGTTTCCGGTTATTGTTACACCGGCAAAGTCATTTTTTTAATGAGACTTACCCATTTTGCCCATACTTTGCCACCAAGTTTTGTGGTTCTATGTACATTTGTTCCATTCATATTTTTTTTTTCATCACCCACTTCAGTGAAGTGTAGGGTGATAGCTTTTTTTTGTGCACCCGCCATATTTTTTTTCGCCAGTTTTTTTTTTTTTTTCCTTGCGACGTTAACTCGCTTGTCATGTTATTTCATGTTTTATGATTCGCACAAGTGTGAGAGATATTGATGACTATCAACCCATAAAGCGTTTTGTTAGTTCGTTGATGATTGTTAGTTACTGTTCTATTTTGCCCATATTTTTTTGCCACTTATTAGTACTATTTGTAGCTACCATAACCTCCATAGTTTTTTTCTTCCCATGTGTCCATCGTTTATGTTATGTCCATCAGTCCCCTACCCCTTTATGTTCGATTTTTTTGGGTGAAATGTTAATGGTGTTATTTCATCCATCATTCCCATCTATTGTTTATTGTAGTCCTTCAGACATGATTTATGGTGGGATACATGAATCCCAATAATTTTGTTTTAGAGTTAGTAAATTTTTTTTTCTCTAGGGAATAAAGTGTCTCCCTACGGGATACACTTTAGTGGCCCCGGGCGCATGTGACAGTACGGACTGTTACGTCGGATTAACACTGTTGTTGTTGTTGTTTTGATGAAATGATGGGTGGAGATCGGGCACTCAACCTCTGATCATTGTTGCCTCTTCTCTTTCCATCTTGGTCTACCCTGTTCAACCTGAAAGTTGGTTATAATTGGGGTATTTAGTGTCATTTTCTTTACTAATTTTGTATTCAATTTAAATAACTGTTGTCTTTTGCAGTTGCTGATTTTTATTTATATTAGTATTTGTCAATTTTATTTTCTCTTTTGTATTGTTTCTAGATAACTATTGTCCTTTACACTTGGTTTTAATTTGTATTAGTATTTGTTCTTTTTGAGTTGTTGTCCCTTTTTTTTTAATACCTTGTCTTTCCTTGTCCTATGAGTAGTTATTATTTTTTTTTTTTTTGTTAATGCTTTGTTAGTTCTTGCTGCTTAATTTCTATTTAGTTGGATGATTTTCCTGAAGTTCTAACCTTATATTTTTTCCTTTGTTTTATGTATATATCTTTTAAGTATTGATTGGGCATCTCTTGGGGCATCTATACTTAAAACCTTATCACCTGTTAAGTCTATATTGTGATTTCTATAGTAAGTTTTTAATTCAAGCCTTTGTTGTTCATACTTTTTACAGTGGATCAGGTAGTGGTCTATGTCATTCTCTTCCTGACATTCTTGGCAGTGTGGTTCTTCTACCACGAAGTATGCTGCACCGAGTCGGAGACGCCACAGTTTTTTGTTCGATGGTATCTTTAATTCTTCAAGATTAACACTAAGGTGCTGCCACTTAATTATAGTTAGGCTAAGAATACTTAGCAAGATTAAACACTAAGTATTTGAGCGTGTCTAGTTAGCGTAATAACACTAGTCACAAATCCTATGAGTGATTTAATTAAAAGTGTTCAGGAATGACGTCATCGAACTTGGGGTAGAATTGCTCAATAGCTAGGACGGAAGTGATGGTTTGAGAGAAGGGGGTTAAGTGAGTTGGTTTTAGGCACGAGACGAGCGAGGCAGTGATTTTGGGGTTTGGACCATCTTGTAAGTTCGATGGCTGTGTGTTATATCTTGGGATGACTGGTTTGTATACCAGAGAAGCACATGTATTTATGAACTATTATGAAGTTGTCAGAGTGTGCAGACACTTAATAAAGGTGTTCATTCATATTTAATCCAGCTTGAACTTATTTCCTGAACGTCAGTAGGAAGTGTCGTTTGTTTACATCAGGTAATTGAGAAAAGAATGTTACCATATTTTCTACGATCATGCAGCCTAAAACATAAACACAGTTACGAGTCTCAAGTTGATGACTTTTCCAAAAAGAATCACCTGGGTTGAATTCTAACTTGATTTGGTGCAGTTCCCGTCCACTCCCCCGGCCACAACGTCATAGCATCACGCCATAGCATCACGTCATAGCATCACGTCATAGCATCACGCCATAGCATCACGTCATAGCATCACGCCATTCTGTAATCACTTTTCCTTGTTAATTTTGTTCTTATAATTCTTTGTTCGTCAGCTCGTGTCAAACATTTGTCGTTATTGTTATTGTTATTATCGATCAACATCGACATCACTGTACTCTGGGGAAAACTATAAGTGCTCAGGCTCCCTCAACAAATATCGAAGGGTATCAACGCTAACATTCATATTCGAGTCTTCAGGACTTGGAACAGAGAGCAGACAAACTAGAGCACACATAGTGGGGGCACTGGATGGATAACGGAGCGATACTAAGAAATATTGATAATCGCCTGTTAGACAACGACACTGCAAGCAATAAATCAACACGGCTACGATTACTGGAATTAAGCATCAAACGTAAGACCAGCAGGAGTGAACGTATAAGAGGGCTCACCAATTGTGTATTCTACCTTAGTTACCTTATCTGTCCATGGTTATCTTATCGTTACACTGATAATCCTGTGACTGATTGCCTCCCCTGCTTTGCAGTAGTGGTCCAACAGTGACCAAAACTCAAGAGGATCTAATATGGGCTTCAAAGGTATCTACCTTCGCACAAGATTTCTCTTGGCAGAGATGTAGATAGAAGGGTGATTCAGAATAAACGAGAACAATACTGCTTTGGCTGAGAATGTTAACTCTGTAATTCTACCGACGCTTTTGTGAAGGATTTAAGCACTTCTTAAGTTCAGCTCGTTTAAGCCCCCACCCTTGATTTACTCAGTGGAATTCTATTATTTTAGTACAGCTCTGTTTAGAGTGTGTGTAGTAATTTTACTGAGACAAACATGCAGTAACTTTAAAATGATTAAATCGAAGTTAAATTTGTAACATTACAAATAACAAAATTTAATAACCACTTTAGGTTTTAACAGTTGGAAATTATTTGAATAGTTATGGATCAAGAAAAGTTATCCCCACAGTCTTTAGGGAATGTGAGATATTACAAGAAGGTCAAGTGGCAGCATATATTTGAACTTAGCTGCCAATGATGGTTCTGCTGCTTCTTATGGGTTGGTTCTTTTCACTCTGCTCGCGCTCGTCTGTGATCAAGGTTGGCGGGGGCAGCTCGTTTCCCAGAAACGTCAAGGAAAGTCTACTACGTGCTTCCTGCGTCTCAAAGCTTAGGCCACGGTTCCCTTCATGTTCCAGGGATAGCACTTTCTGCTGGTACCACCAATAACTACGATAGAAGAATAGAAACGAATGCTCTTCTGAGTATTGCGTTTTCCAACCCATAGTTATGGGTTCCTATCTTCCCATACCACCATCACATTTAACTCAAAGTTTACCCTCGATGAGAATTAAATTTAATCCCTCGGGATAAAACTTTCTTTACGTTTAAATGGAATAGCTTTAGCTTTACATGACATTTAAATGAAAAGGTTAATAATACAGATAGAGTCTGTTTACATATACATCTCCAATGATTGAAAAATGTTCACAATATAAATTGAATATGTTTTCATTTATGTTTTACACTGATTAAAAAGTTTGAAACTTCCATTAACTTTAAAATGAATATTTTCACATATACCTTTACACTGGTTGAAGCTTGAAAACGTACATTAATTTTAAAGTGACTATGGTTATAGGGACATTTACACTGCTTTGAAAATGTAAGCCTATACTTAGAATGTACATCATTTTTTTCATCTTTCTCTCCCTGCTCCATAGGGAACCTGGAACTACTTTATGCTTGTAGTTCTCTTTACGAAACTATCAATAAAGCAATCGCCAGCCCGTGCAGTGGTGGTTCATGAATCATCATGAAGTCTTGTCAACTTTATAATACCTTTCGCCTTCACACGAAAGCAAGGCGATAAGATTCAAGAATATTCCCATATTAGTTAAGCTTCGACAGCGTCCTGAAACTAACAATGAAACAATCCCGCCAGCTTAGATGGAAAATACGGAAACGTTTCGCATTGCACCGTGCAAGGAAATTTGAACACCCATTAACAGAGCACCAAGGCCTCTCAAATGTTTTCGTGTTGCATGGATTTGACCATAAGTCATGATAAGTCTAGTTACAAAGATTCAATGAAGTAACCCTTTGTTTTGCTGACATATTAAATCATGTCAAACCGTGCTGGAGGATTTACTGATTTTAAACTGCGTGTTTGAATGTGTGTTTTTGTTTCTGTGTCCAGCTATGTGTAACTTAGGTTATGTGTGTTACACTGCGTGTGTTTGTTTGTGGGTTTTTAACCTGTGGTACATTTAGTGTGTTTTACTTATGTGTTTGTTTGTATTGTATTCTATGTATTTTACTTAACCTGTGTGTTTGAGTAGGTTATATTGTGCATGTTACTTAACCTGTGTGTTTGAGTAGGTTATATTGTGCATGTTACTTAACCTGTGTGTTTGAGTAGGTTATATTGTGCATGTTACTTAACCTGTGTATTTGAGTAGGTTATATTGTGCATGTTACTTAACCTGTGTGTTTGAGTAGGTTATATTGTGCATGTTACTTAACCTGTGTGTTTGAGTAGGTTATATTGTGCATGTTACTTAACCTGTGTGTTTGAGTAGGTTATATTGTGCATGTTACTTAACCTGTGTGTTTGATTGAGTAGGTTATATTGTGTATGTTACTTAACCTGTGTGTGTGAGTAGGTTATATTGTCCATGTTACTTAACCTGTGTGTTTGAGTAGGTTATATTGTGCATGTTACTTATCCTGTGTGTGTGAGTAGGTTATATTGTGCATGTTACTTAACCTGTGTGTTTGAGTAGGTTATATTGTGCATGTTACTTAACCTGTATGTTTGAATAGGTTATATTGTGCATGTTACTTAACCTGTGTGTTTGAGTAGGTTATATTGTGCATGTTACTTAACCTGTGTGTTTGAGTAGGTTATATTGTGCATGTTACTTAACCTGTGTGTTTGAGTAGGTTATATTGTGCATGTTACTTAACCTGTGTGTTTGAGTAGGTTATATTGTGCATGTTACTTAACCTGTGTGTTTGAGTAGGTTATATTGTGCATGTTACTTAACCTGTGTGTTTGAGTAGGTTATATTGTGCATGTTACTATGAATGTGCATGTTTAGTAGGTTATATTGTGCATGTTACTTAACCTGTGTGTTTGAGTAGGTTATATTGTGCATGTTACTTAACCTGTGTGTTTGAGTAGGTTATATTGTGCATGTTACTTAACCTGTGTGTTTGAGTAGGTTATATTGTGCATGTTACTTAACCTGTGTGTTTGAGTAGGTTATATTGTGCATGTTACTTAACCTGTGTGTTTGAGTAGGTTATATTGTGCATGTTACTTAACCTGTGTGTTTGAGTAGGTTATATTGTCCATGTTACTTAACCTGTGTGTTTGAGTAGGTTATATTGTGCATGTTACTTAACCTGTGTATTTGAGTAGGTTATATTGTGCATGTTACTTAACCTGTGTGTTTGAGTAGGTTATATTGTGCATGTTACTTAACCTGTGTGTTTGAGTAGGTTATATTGTGCATGTTACTTAACCTGTGTGTTTGAGTAGGTTATATTGTGCATGTTACTTAACCTGTGTGTTTGAGTAGGTTATATTGTGCATGTTACTTAACCTGTGTGTTTGAGGTATTGTGCATGTTACTTAACCTGTGGTTATATTGTGCATGTTACTTAACCTGTGTGTTTGAGTAGGTTATATTGTGCATGTTACTTAACCTGTGTGTTTGAGTAGGTTATATTGTGCATGTTACTTAACCTGTGTGTTTGAGTAGGTTATATTGTGCATGTTACTTAACCTGTGTGTTTGAGTAGGTTATATTGTGCATGTTACTTAACCTGTGTGTTTGAGTAGGTTATATTGTGCATGTTACTTAACCTGTGTGTTTGATTGAGTAGGTTATATTGTGCATGTTACTTAACCTGTGTGTTTGAGTAGGTTATATTGTCCATGTTACTTAACCTGTGTGTGTGAGTAGGTTATATTGTCCATGTTACTTAACCTGTGTGTGTGAGTAGGTTATATTGTGCATGTTACTTAAAGGGTGTAATCCATACATTGAACTCCCCAAGGAGCATAGGCTTTCAACAAACACGCGTCACGTGTCACGTGTCATGAGCTCAAGTTCTTTCCACGTCTGTCTCAGCATTTTCATATCTATCTCCAGCTGTCTTCTCCATGTGTTCTTCTGTCTGCCCCATCTTCTCTTACCCTGTGGTTTCCAGAACTAGGTCTGGATGGTAATGTTATCAACACGCTACATTAATATGTTTTTTTTGAAGTTTTTGTGATTTAACGTTTCCGCAGGAGAGGGGTAGCCAGTCCCCAGCCCAATGTAGTATTATTAATCTTTGTTCCCATCCCGGTAACGCACACGTAATAGTACTGTGCGTGCTGCCGCGTGTTGTACTATGTGTGTTAGCGTGTGTGTTACTGTGTGTGTTACCGTATGTTACTATGTGTGTTACTGTTAGTGTTACTCTATCTTGCTGTGTGTGTTACTGTGTGTGTAACTGTGTGTGTTACAGTGTGTGTTAGCGTGTGTGTTATTGTGTATTACTGTGTGTGTTACCGTGTGTGTTACCGTGTGTTACTGTGTGTGTTACCGTGTGTTACTGTGTGTCTTACTGTGTGTGTGTTACCGTGCGTGTTGCTTTGTGAGTTACTGTGTGTGTTAATGTGTGTTACTGTGTGTGTTACCATGTGTTACTCTGTGTGTTACTGTGTGTTTACCGTGTGTGTTAACGTGTGTGTTGCCGTGTGTGTTACTGTGTGTTCATTTGCATGTTACCGTGTGTTACTGTGTGTGTTACTCTGTGTGTTATTGTGTATGTTACCGTGTGTTTCCGTGTGCGTTACTTTGTGTGATACTGTGTGTTACTGTGTGTGGTACCGTGTGTGTTATTGTGTGTGTTACCGTGGGTTACTGCGTGTGTTACCGTGTATGTTACTGTGCATGTTACTGTGTTTGTTACTGTGTTACTGTGTGTGTTACCGTGTGTGTTACTGAGTGTGTTACTGTGTGTTACTGTGTGTGTTATCATGTGTTACTGTGTGTTATTGTGTGTGTTGCCGTGTGTGTTACCCTGTGTTAACGTGTGTGTTACCGTGTGTGTTACTATGTGTTACCGTGTGTGTTACCGTGTGTGACTGTGTGTGTTACCGTGTGTGTTACTATGTGTTACCGTGTGTGTTACCGTGTGTGTTATTGTGTGTTTTACGGTGTGTGTTACCGCGTGTGTTACCGTGTGTGTTATCGTGAGTGTTACCGTGTGTGTTATCGTGTGTGGTACTGTATGTGTTACCGTGTGTGTTTATGTGTGTTACCGTTTGTTACTGTGTGTGTTGCCGTGTGTGTTACCGTGTGTTACTTTGTGTGTTACCGTGTGAGTTACTGTGTGTGTTATCGTGTGTGTTACTGTGTGTATTACTGTGTGTGTTACTGTGCGTGTTACCGTGTGTGTTACCTTGTGTGTTACCGTGTGTGTTACCGGTTGTGTTATCGTGTGTGTTATCGTTTGTGGTACTCTGTGTGTTACTATGTGTGTTACTGTGTGTGTTACTGTGTGTGCTACCGTGGGTGTTACTGTGTGTGTTACCCTGTGTTACTATGTGTGTTACCGTGTGTTACTGTGTGTGTTACCGTGTGTGTTACCGTATGTGCACACACGGTAACACACACGGTAACACATACAGTAACACACACGATCACACACACGGTAACACACACAGTAACATATTGTGAATACTGTGTGTATTACTGTGTGTGTTACTGTGTGTGTTACCGTGTATTACCGTATGTGTTACCGTGTGTGTTGCCGTGTGTGTTAATGTGTGTTACCGTGTGTGGTACCGTGTGTTACCGTGTGTGTTACTCTGTGTATCACTGTGTGTGTTACTGTGTGTTATTGTGTGTTACTGTGTGTGTTACCGTGTGTGTTACTGTGTGTTACCATGTGTTACTCTGTGTGTTACCATGTGTGTTACCATGTGTTACTGTGTGTGTTACCGTGTGTGTTTATGTGTGTTACCATATGTGTGTTACCGTGTGTTACTGTGCGTGTGACCGTGTGTGTTACCGTGTGTGTTACCGTGTGTGTGATTTCTTAAATAAGATCATGTGTACGCACAACTACAGCTTCGGGCTACTCTTGTGTGATATCACTGTCGACCTTGCTACTCACCATTATTGGTTTCTCTACCTGCATGACGTCATCGAATTATTAATATTTCATTTTATATTTCAAATCTCGTACATTTGTTCATCCTTCCTGAAATCAGCGAAACCTCGCTGAACATGCTTAAAAATTTAGCGTATTTCTGAACTTCAACGCCAATATCATCGAATAATCATTTATTTGATTTATCATTGCAGATCTGAAAAATGTACCCGTTGGTGATGAAAACAACCGCCGTGTCGAAGATGAAGCCATCGCTTTGAATCGATCTGATCTTGGATGAAGCGGTGAGAACAGTCAGGTGTGAGGGCCTGGTAGGGACAGTATGAAGGATCAAAAAATCGATTTTGTTCATCCTCAACAGTACCTAGTTCACGCATGCTGTACCAAAGACAGCACAGAGCTCGTCCTACTCAACACATTTTTTTCTCCATCAAAAGCTTGCAATCTTTTTTTTTCAAATGACCATTTTATTTTGCATTTGAAGCCAATACGTCAACGAGGTCTATTTACAACTCCTTTAGTACGATTTATTTTGGGTTCGTTGTTTTTTAAGATTCTTGATATGTGCAGCGAATATAGAACTTCCGATATATATATCTCAGTGTGAAGAGCTGTTTGACGCTTCTTACGGCCATGAGTGTTGCGTTTGGGAACTCTGAAATATTAATGAAGGGCTCAGTGATGCAGCCACGTAGCTTGACAAGTTATTGATTGAATGAACGTTTTGTTTCTCAACACGGTTTACGTGCCAAGCAAATATTGGCGAGGACTTGCCAAGGTCTCACAGCCGTTTCTATCAATCCAGAATTGCTCTTCTTCTTTCTTTCTTTTTTTTATTTTTATAAATACACCAAGCGTGAATCAGACAGTTTTTTATTTTTCCCTCGAGTACGAAGAAAGTATGTTATTGGATACTTCATTCTTCAGTGCCATGATAGTTCAGTTCTAGACGTGTCCAAGTTGAGGAAAGCGGGACAATGAAAGCTATTAGCCTGGTTCAGTTTAGTACATTACCGCTACTTCTGACTTCGCTCAAATAAATCAGTACAAATTGATCTATCCTGATCGCAGTCACTTGCAGACGAGCGTATCGATTGACGTCCGACAAGTGTATATTTTTTGCTGCGCCCGCTACGGACATTCCACCACTCCCCAGTTCACCCAGCTGCCAGACCCACCCCAATCTTCGGCGCCACAACGGTTTCGTTTTTTATTTTTTCGTGACGTCTGCAGGAAAATGAATTTAGAAATTCCAGACGGACTAGGCGATCTTCTGCGGGATTTCACTGTGGCCGTACTTAAGGAGCGGCCAGGAGACCTGTATGATTTTGCTGTTGATTACTTCACAAAAGTAAGAGAGGCCAGGAGGCCGAAAGACGTTCCTATGTACATTATTGTGGAAGATGACGATGAGGCCGGAGAGCCTGAGAAAACAGCCTTCAAACCCAAGTCCAGCAGCGGCCGTTACGCTCGGAGACAGTCAGTGTCTGCTGAGAGATACAACCCAGAAGAGGATCAAGATGAAGACGATCACGTCATCCATCCAAAAACAGACGAGCAGCGTGAGCGACTGACGAAAACTGTGAGCGGAATTTTACTGTTCAGATCTCTAGAGCCCGAGCAGACGACACAAGTTATCGACGCCATGTTTGAGAAAAAGGTGATACCTGGCGAGACAGTCATCCGACAAGGTGATGACGGCGATAATTTTTACGTTATAGACAGTGGCGTGTACGACGTTCTTGTTGACGTGAAAGGGGAGGAGAAGAAGGTTCATCAATTCGACAACAGGGGCAGCTTTGGTGAGCTGGCCTTAATGTATAACATGCCACGTTCTGCCACTGTCCGGGCTGCCACGGAGGGAACCCTCTGGGCCATGGACAGAAGCTCGTTCCGCAGAATCGTTCTGAAATCCGCCTTCAAGAAACGGAAGAAGTACGAAGACCTGCTAGAAAGTGTAACAATCCTTCAGAACTTGGACCGGTATGAACGGATGACCTTAGCTGATGCCCTCGTCCCACGGATGTACCAAGACGGAGAAGCTATCATCAAACAAGGCGACGACCCTGATGGGATATACTTTGTTGAAGACGGCCATATCCGCATCACGATGATTTCTCCGGATGGCACGGAGAAGGACATCGGTTTGAAGACAACCAGCACGTATTTCGGTGAGCTAGCTCTGATAGAGAACAAACCACGTACTGCCAGCGTCTATGCTGTTGGCAGGGTCAAGGTCGCATTTCTAGAGAGAGATTGCTTTGAGAGACTATTAGGACCTTGTGTGGAAATTATGAAAAGAAATAGTCAACATTACACGATGCACGTTTCCAATTAGCCAAGAACATTATATTTCTAGTTTACTGTGAGATTAATAGATACACATTTTTTGTATTCCGTTTAACTAACGTGCATGTGTGAGTTCGTACTATGGACTGCTTTGAAGTAATTCTAAAAGTGTTGAAAAGTGTGTTGACTTTTTCTCCGTGGATTATGTTAAAAAATAGTAATCGTTATTATCGTTCTTCAATGTGAAACTTATTTAACGTAATTTGTGATAATCGTTGGCATTATTGAATGTATTCTCAGCCATATTGGGTTATTTTTTTTTTGGCTCCGTAACATGCAACAATTTTCAGCCAGCATAGTGTTCCCTACTATGATGACAACGTGTGTGTCTTAAGATCATCAAATGTGTAGTATTAACTTACCAACGTCTGCAACTTCTTTTGTGAGTGATCATCTCTACTGTTCTGCGCTCGTCATTTGATGTTTATCATATAGGGAGAAGCATGTGTTTCCTTGCCTAATTACCGGAATTTATTTACTTACATTTACACTTTGGTTTATATTACCATCAGACCTCGCCATTGTCACCAGCTACCATCTCCACAACGAAGGTCGGTTTCAATGGATCTCCAATGTCTTCTGTTTCTTGTCTTGATGGTTCACTCTAATAGACTCCTTGCTAACCACTTTTTACGTTAATATTTAAAATGCATGTGAGAATAAATGGTTTCACTGTAGAAGACGAGAGAAAGGAAGGGTAGAGTGTCAGACGGGCCTGCTTGCCCATTTCCAGACTCTTCCAAAATAAAGTTCGTTCATTCTATTGATGCACACTTCCCACTTATAGCTCTGTCTTTCTCTTGTACGTTGCCATTCAACTCTTTCTTCATTACGGGTTTCAGCAAGGCATTATACCTTTTTATGTAGGGAAAATATTTCAGCTGTCTAAATTTGTTCTTCATTAATTATGTTTTCATTCATCACTTTTCAAGTGCCTCTTTATTTGTTTGCTCCTCTGTCCGTGAGGTGCACCGGATTCTTCTATTCACCACAACTGGGTATTAACAATTTTACACTTAGGTCAGCATTTCTCATTTCGTGTCAAACATTTATCAAGGACATATTTAAATGTTTTTTGGTTATTAGATTATTCTTTCTGTATATGCACAGAAGTGCGATGGTGACAAGACATTCTGGAGAAAGCTTTTATAATGATTAGTATAAATGTCGAAACAAATATGATTCACTTTAAGCTGGCTTCCTAGCTCAGTGGTCTATGGTTCGATCTCCAGTTGAGGTGGGATTTGTTTAGGCCGCAAACGGCTCCTGGGTCGACCCAGCCCTAGTTGGGTACCAGAGCAACTTCTGGGAAGGTTAAGGCGGCCGGCGTGATGCTGACCACATCACACCTAGTGTGCCGGTGGTCGAGAAAATATGGGCCTAACACCATATTCCCAATATGCCTCAATGGGCGTGTAACGGGATCCTTTTAAGGGCAGGGGTGGCAGAGAGTTTTAGCTCAAAATTTAAAACAAAATGTCTGAATGGGAATTCATCAATTTTCTATTCAATTAGGATAACTTGAAGCTAAATATAAATAAGAGATGAGAAGATGTTCCCGATATACGGGAAACACATTTAATAAACATTGTCATGTAATCCCAGGCGTACAAGAGGTAACGGAAGACCAGTGAAAACATGGAGAAGAGAGCTGGAGACAGACATGAAGAAATCATAGCAAGACCTTGACCTAGTGGCACTAGACCTGCAGACGTCGTTTACATTAGTTGAAAGCCTGTGCTATTTGGAGAGTTGATGTGTGATGATGATGATGATGATAAATATATCAGAACCCTTTTCAAAACACATTTTCAGCATACGTATATTGGCTTAGAAAATTGTGTCATCATGAAACGAAATCTTTATTATAAATTAAAAACGTTAATTTCTCATAATTTTGTGTCTACTGCTACTTTTCAAATAACTTGATTAGTTATTCATCAACCAAGTTGACATTTGGCGCACAAACTTTCCATTGTATTATTTAAAAAAAGTTTTCCAGATCAGATTTATGATATCAACATTTTAATTTATTGGAAATAAAACTGTAAAATGTCATTATAAATGTCATCATCATTGTCTTTAGCGTTCCTTACCGAGCAGTGACATGCTGTTGTAGCGATGGTTTCTCTTGTTTTACATGATGAGGTTGGCAGCCACATACAAAACCTCATATAAGGCGCCACTGCACATATATTTATTACTATTGTCAGACATCAGATTCCAAGTCTTTTAAATCTTGACCTTCTAAAGTTATTCAAAATGTAATTTAACATCAAGTTCTGCAATAATTGCCACGATGAGCTTCCTGTTCTAAATTTGATGTACTTTACTGAGAACTTAACGTCTTCGAAACATTAAATATAGCATTAAAATCCTAGATGGCATCCGTTTCCATGACAAACAATTGATAGTACTTTCTTCTTCTTCTTCTTCTTCTTCTTCTTCTTCTTCTTCTTCTTCTTCTCAAGGACCATGCCTGATGGCGTAGGCTATCATGTCTCTCCACAACTTCCAGTCTCCCCAGTATTATTGATCAATTATGTTATTAACTTCTCTCCATACCATTATGTCAAACTCCAGTATATTTTCTCTTTTTCGTGCTCTATTTCTTGTTACCTTCAATCTTTCATGTTGTCGCGATTTACTTCGCCTCCACCTTCTCATAACGTGCCCATAAAAAGTGGATTGCTTCTTTCTGATATGAGGAATAAGTTTCCTTTGCTCACTGGCATCTTTCAGGACATCCTTTTTACTCATTTGTTTAGGTGTCCATGGCATCTTTCAGGACATCCTTTTTTACTCATTTGTTTAGCTGTCCATGGTATTTTTAAAATTCTTGTATAAAATCACATCTCTGTGCCCTGTAGTGTTTCCTACCCGTTTATTAATTGTCCATGACTCACTTCCGCATATCAGGATTAGTTCTAAATAACACTGAAGAACTGTCTTTCTTACTTCTAATGACAAAGAGTTGTTTGCTAAAATATTTATTTTATAGAATGCTGCTTTTGCCTGGTATATTCTACTCTTCACCCCTGAGGTACATCTTCTATGCGACGTTATTAACGGGCCCAGATATTTGAATCTATTGACCTGTTTTAAAACCGTTCCATTTACCTTGATAGTGCATTCTGAAGAAGTCATTGTCTTTGAGATGATCATTACTTCTTGTCTTTTTGCCACTAAGGTCAAGGCCTTTATTTTCACATTCAGACAGTACTAGAACAGTTTTTATTGCAAGATCTCTGTTGTAGTAGGTTACGTCCATGCGTTTTCTGATCTGATGACCTCAGATGATGCAGTCAATAACATGAAATTACAAGGTCAGGATGTCAGAATCCCCATGGCTACCAGAGCGTAAACATGGATCATTTTATGGTGCCTTCATTTTCAATACAAGTAACCTCATTGGTCAATGACACTAATAATCGTTCCCGTTATTTTTTTATTTTAATGTAATTTTCAAATAAATTATTCTATACTTAAAAGAAAGGAAATAACAAGTGAAGTATAATGTAAAGTATACGCATTTACGTTTGGTGCAGCTTTCACATCCTTTGAAAAGAAGTAGGTATCAATTTAAATACTTTTCCCCTTTACAAATAATTAAAGTAATTTCGCCCACAATCAACAAAATGAGTCACAATCAAGATCCTGGGTCACCTTAATTTGCCGCCTGTTGTTTGACATTAGCTTCAAATCTTCCCTTTTCATTATTTTGATGGGTAAACTTGCTCGTTATTTAAGTAGCAGCTGTAGCTCATCCTCTTAATATTGCAGTGACTAGATGAGATGTAATCGTTGCAATGAAAAATAAGATATTTAAATGAATCTTCCAGCCAAGATTGATATGAAAGTAATGCTGGACTTTACAGATGTCAATGCTCATATGAAATTGATTGCTTGGAATGTTGTGGTGGTTGAAACATACATACATACATGTGGTGGGTCGATATTACTTATATATATATTTGTGTAGCAGATGTGAAGTCAGCTATGCTAGCTCCTGAGGAAGTTTACCTTTTAACTATATGTCAGGAAACCTGTCTTGCTTCCACCAATGACTACCACCCGCTATGTATGTTATCCCCAATTTATATGTTATAATGTATGGATGTTGTGTAGCTACGTGTCTAGGGTATATGCAATGCATGTGCAGAAAATAACAACAACCACACTTTAAGGTTAATAAACAATTAAGTAAACAACCCCCTATTGAATTTTGGTCTGAACAATTGTTTTCAAATGTATTAAGTATAATTGAGTTGATTCATAAAAAACATTAAGATTAAACATCTATATACAGTTACACACAATCTAGTTTCACTACTAAAGTCTTTTTATTTCTGACTAGGAAGTGTTCTTGTTGTAATACTCTATTCCAAACTAAAGCACATATTTTGGGGAATCCCTACTGTCATCATTTTATTTAATCTGGTTGAAATATCAAATTGTGGAGAATAGTTCAGTGAATTCACAAGGCCCCAAAACGCAGGGCTTATCTTAAGATAGGTGTCGAAAATTCTGCGATGTCCTGGTTATAAGTCTTCCTCCTCACAGCACTGCTCAGCTTTCAGGATTCAAGATAAGGTAGGGCCCTCAAATCATATGGCCTCGAACAGGTACCAGGGTTGAACAACAACGTGACTGGCTCACTTCAGTTTCACACCCAGAAACTCTGGAAGTAGAGGATTAATTTCCCCTCAAAATAATATTCTGACCTATCTCCATTTGTAACAGTTTTACAGATATCAACCAATCAAAAATCAGAACATAATACATAAATAATTATTTTCCCCCTCGGGTAGTGTGCTCTATTATCATTAAATATCTCAAACATATGTTTTTTTTTTTTTTTTTTTTTTTTTTTCTTCCTAGTCCTAATACAATATTATAATTTCATAAATACATTCAGGTAATAACATGGATTACATAAAGATGGCCAGTGATTTTCTGGCTATACTTGAACATTATTCATTAAAGTCTTTTCCCTTATTAATCTCTCTTTATCCCAACTTTTAAGTAAAACTGCAAGGATTTTATTAAGTTCTTTCCCCACAATGATAATATCTTTCTTAGCAACTCGGTGAAACAACACAAAGTTTGATGTTAACTTTACTCTTTATATATAAATTTATATGTTCTTTTATCTCCCAAAGTACAAGCAAAGCTGTAGGGCTTTTACATGAAGCTATAAGATTATCTAACCCCATTTAATGAGTGTACGTAACATGTTGAAATGGCACTTGTACGACTGGGACTCTCCCCTTCAAATATTCATTCATAATCAATATGGCAAACACATTTTCAAATACAATAATAATTATATAAATGTTGGTCTTACCGAAATATCGAATTTTTTCACTATGTAAGTAAATTACAGGCCATAAATGGTCACACAAGATCTCCTGCTGAATAACAGAACAGCGAAGGCATCTGAACACACTTGTCTGTAAACGTTATTAACTTTACATGTGAAAGTTTAAATTGAAAGTGGCAAGGAACGCTCGTCTTTCTGAGTATTTATTTCACTTTCTTAGTTATGCTCCTCAACCAATCAGGTGACTTCCGTTCCTACGCGTCTATTTTCAAAAGCTAACCTACAATTTTCAAATCAGGAGACACCCCTTTCTATGGCCTCAATATGGCTAGCTTCAGTAAAGAAATCCCAGGCACGTCTTTATATGTCTTCATTCTACCATATCGCTAGTATTATCTAAGTCATGTTAATCCAGAATGAAAATATTTACTTATTCTACCGTTTTGTCATCTAATGCATCAGGTTTCACACTTCTAGCTATTATTTTTACCCTTTTCGTCTTTCCTGTATATTTATTCAAATAACATATTTTTCTTATACAGTAGGCTAAAATATTTAGACTAACGCATATTATATATTTAACAACTAATTAGTAGCATTTTAATCTTCATTTCTAGTCTTTATTTTTCCTATCGCTCGTTTAGGCCATTTAGTTTCAGTTTAGAAATTCAAACAGGGTCTATGCATTTCCCCCGTTCTCTCCCTTGTCTTTTCCAAGAAATACACGATTTCCAACTACACTAACTTTCACGCATGCATTTTGGGTAAGGCTTGCAAGTCTGTAACGTCACATTGGCATTTTCAACTATCGGCGTTTTACGCGTTAACCCTTTAGGAACCAAGAAATAAAACTAGTCTTTTGGTGGTGTGGTAATACCTATGTTATTTTATACCTACAAACTACTAGATGCTATATTTTGATCGGTGAAATATCGGATATCATCACACATCTCCCCACTTAAGAACATGCTTGTAAAGCGAGTTCAAAATCCGAGATTCACATAGATCAAATTAACTTATTTGGCCTTATGACTCCCCTGAGTTTCTTCCAAAGGATGTCTACTCAGAAAATCCGCTCCCACATTCAGCGAACCGGGTATGTACTCAATGGAAAACGAATAAGGTTGGATTAGTAACGACCACCTTAATAATCGGGCGTTTTCATGCTTAGCCTGTGATAAAAATACGAGGGGCTGATGATCCGTTTGGACCACAAATGTTCTACCATAAAGATAGATCTGGAACTTTTTTATAGCCCAGATTAAAGCTAGACATTCTTTCTCACTTGTTGAGTAGTTTTGCTCCGCTTTATTCAGCTTGCGGCTAGCATAAGCGACTGGGTTCAGCTCCCCCTTTTTTGAATTGGACCGTTGCAACAATGTAGCCCCTAATCCTACGTTGCTAGCGTCCGTTCTTACCACAAATTCCTGAGTCAAATCAGGCAATTTCAAAATAGGCTTGCTAGTGAGTTTCTCCTTTAACTCTTGATACGCCGATTCACATTGAGCAGACCACACAATTTTATCTGGATTTCCTTTGCGAGTTAAATCCGTTAGAGGAGCACATATAGAGTTAAAATTTTTTATGTACTTCTGATAAAATCCACATAGCGACACAAACGATCTCACGTCCTTCTTGGTCTGTGGTCTAGGTGCCCTCTGTAATTTCTCCAGGTTCTTGGGGTCAGGGGTCATGTTACCCTGATATATCGTATGTCCCAAGAACTCCAACTCTTTACAACCAATATAGCATTTGGTTGGTCTCGCAGTCAAATTTGCCTCTCTGAGCCTATCAAATAGCATCGTCAAAGAGTTAATGTGTTCCTCAAATGTTTCTGTGGCAATGAGGATGTCATCCATGAAATTCGTTATACATGGATTTTTTAGTGGATCCAACAATTTTCTCATCATTCTTGAGAACACACTCGGAGCATTTTTCAACCCAAACGGCAACATGTTGAATTCATAATGTCCATCCGAGGTGCTAAATGCTAAATAAGATCTGACCTCAGGCTTTACTGGAATTTGATAATAGCCCTTGCTAAGATCCACCTTAGAAAAATATTTTGCCTTATTCAGCCTGGCAAACAGCTGATTTGGGTCAGGTAATGGATCCACCTGATTCTCTGTGACAGCATTCAGTTTTCTGTAATCTATACACAGACGATGTTCCCCAGAGGGTTTCCTCAGCAAAACCACACTGGAGCTGTAAGGAGATTCACTGTGAGAGATAATCCCTTCTTTTAACAAATAATCTATCTCCTTCTTCAATGCTTGTTCCTTAGCGAACGGAATCGTATAGGCCCTCATACAGATAGGTGTTGGGTCTATTAATTGCATATCATACTCCAACAAATGGGTGTGCCCCGGTTTATCCGTTAACACATCTGTATGTTCTGTTAGAACCTTTTGAACCTGTTCCCTCTGTTTCTTAGTCAGGTGCTTACTGACTTTCACCTGTACAGGTGTTTCACATGGTTTTAAGGGGTATTCCTGCGAGGTGAGTGGTTCATTTTTCATTTGGGTTGCAATGGACAAGGCCAGTAAAGGTGTCCCTTCCTGGTTTTCTCTCTCGAGATACTTCTTTAGGAGGTTTACATGATATATTTTCTCCTTTCCTTTCTTGTCTATTTTATAATTGGTTCTAGATATCTTTTCTAGAACGGTGTATGGACCTTGCCATCCAATTTGCAACTTGTTACTACTGGCGGGAAGTAAAAGAAGCACCTTCTCTCCCACATGTAATTCTCTATCTTTCGCTTTCTTATTAAAGTATGCAGCATGTTTCTTCCTGGCTTGTCTGAGGTTATCATTTGCAAGTTTCCAGCCAGTTTTTAGACGAGTGGTCAGTTCGTTCACATACGCATATGATGAGGTAACAGTCTCTTCTGCCTTCTCATCGGTCCACGTCCTCAATAGGGCTTCCAATGGACCTTTTATTGGCCTCCCAAATAACAGGGTTGCGGGTGCCATCCCGGTTGAACTGTGTGGAACTTCCCGGTACGCAAACAACGCAGCGGGCAAAAATTGGTCCCACGTATCAGGTTTTTCATGGGCCAGCTTTCTCAGGATGGAAATGAGAGTCCCATTGAACCTCTCCACCTGGCCGTTCCCTTGGGGGTGATACGGACTACAATGAAAATGCTTGGCCTGGAAGATCCTAAATACCTCTTCTGTTAGTCTCCCCTTGAACTGTGAGCCGTTATCAGTCAAGATTTGGTGAGGGAAACCTAACCTCGTGAATATTGTGAGTAATGCCTCTGCCACATGCTTCGAATCAATTGATGACAGGGCTACCGCCTCTCCCCACATGGAACATGTGTCCACCAGAGTCAGAATGTAACTGTTCCTCCTCTTTGTCCGAGTGAGAGGTCCCACAATGTCCACCGCAACTCTCTCAAAAGGTGTTCCCACTATGGGCATTTCCCCTAGAGTTGCTGGGGCAGTCCAATGCTTTGGAGCTACCCGTTGGCATTCTGGACATGATTTTACATATCTTTTTATATCCTCAGTTATTCCTGGCCAGAAATAATGACAAGCTATGCGCTGACCTGTAGCGCTGATCCCCATATGACCACTGAAGGGAATAGCATGTCCTAATTCCATCACCTTCTCCCTATATGCCTTGGGAAGGACCAGCTGTCCGTGACCATTGGATCCAGTTCCAGCCTTCCTATATAACAATTTATTTTTCATATAATATTCTCCTTTGTTTGGAGGTGTATGGCATTTAGGTAATTTTTTATAACACAGCTTGAGTGACCTATCTTCAGCTTGTGCCTTCCTCATCTCCTCTGGATGAGTATTTATAGGTTCATCTTCCTCCTTCCTTGACTGTGACCTGGTCTGCACTGTTGCCATAATCACAGGTCTCTTGGGATTCCCCAAGAAGACATAACGACATCCCAATATTAGAGGGTATATGGGTTCGTTTATAACTGCTGCTTTGATGATCCCTTCCACATAACGAGTTTTCACCTCTATCCTAGCTACGGGAAGTGTCATGGTTGCTATATCCTTAGTCGCCCCTTGTATCTCCACTGTCTCTGTGGTATACTGATCTGGGTTCACTAGGTGCGAACTGACGACTGAATCATAATCTAGACCTGTATCATAAAGGCACCTTATGGTGACCCCATTACATACAACGTCCTCACATACTGGGGGGTGATAGGGCTCATGTGGCTTAATAGGTTTTGCCTTTACTCCCTTGTTCCCAGTTTTCATTGCAGCAAAGGTGGAAGGTTTTCTTTTACAGTCATGGGTGTCATGGCCATCCCTCTTACACCATTTACAATATTTCTTTCCCTGGTTAACAGGTTTTCTTTCATTATATTGAGGGTTTCTGTCACGTTGTTCGTACCTGGACCTATCATAATATGGTTTATTCTTGTTAAACTTATCTCTATTGTCATATTTGTTCTGAGGTTGAATTTGGGGACCCTTATTATGATCTATATGTTTCTTCTTTGCTCCTGCCAACTCTGACTGGGCTGCTAGATATCTCTCAGCTACATTTAAAATATCCACCAGTCTCTCTGCACCCTGTTCTGTGAGAAACTTTCTCAAGTCTGGAGCCATGGACTCTCTAACCTGCTCCATCATAACCATTTCCTTTAAATCTTGGGTTTTCCCCAGAGCAGTCCATTTCTCCAAATAGGTCTCTAGTCGGGCCGAGAACTGGTGGTAGGTCTCCCCTGTGAGTAATTTAGCCTGTCTAAATTTCTTCCTATAAAATTCACAGTTTTTCTCGTATCTGACCAATAGTGCATGTTTAAGAATGTCATAATCGTCTTGGTCATCTTTACTGAGCTTGGAAAATACTTCATAAGAATTTCCCCTAAGTCCCTGGGATACTTTAAGGCTCCACTTATCCTTCTCCAACCCATATGTTGTAGCTAAACTTTCAAAACGGCTAAGGAAGGACTCAATATCATCGTCTTTCTCAATAAAAGGATCCAAATGAAACCCCATGGCTGATGAGGAGGCCCCCTGGCTTGCAGCTGAGTCGGAAGTGGATGGGCTAGTTCCATTTTCAGGAGCATGGCCTTGTAACTCTAACTCTCTTAGTCGTAACTCATGCTCCCGCTGTAACCTTTTATCTTCTGCTTCCCTTTCAGCAGCCAGTCTTTTGTCTTCCCTTTCTGCCTCCAACCTCTTTTCTTCTTTCTCTCGTTCCGCCTCCCTCTGTAGACGTTTTTTCCTCCTTCTCAGCCTCAAGTTTCTTTTCCTCCAACTGCAGCCTCTTAATCTCAGCCTCCCGATCAGCCTCTAATTTCTTAAGTTCTCTAGCATCTTCTAACATAATTCGTTTCTCCTCCGCCAATCTATCAGCCTCTAATTTCTTAGCCTCCCTAGCATCTTCCCTTTCTCTGGCTATATATTTATCAACCTCTGCTGTAACATAATCAATTAAAATCTGTCCCTCCATACCCATTTCCTTCGCAGTCTGCACAGCAGAAGATCTGTACTTGGCCAATTCTGCCATCTTAATATTCTATCCAATGTGATTTAAATAAACCAAAATATCTAATTAATATCTAATTAACAGGACAACACAGAGCAATGTCAATTCACCAAAACCTCCACTTATTTACTTATTATAAAACTTTGGAAATCCCGGACGAGCCAATCCCACTATATGTGGTGGGTCGATATTACTTATATATATATTTGTGTAGCAGATGTGAAGTCAGCTATGCTAGCTCCTGAGGAAGTTTACCTTTTAACTATATGTCAGGAAACCTGTCTTGCTTCCACCAATGACTACCACCCGCTATGTATGTTATCCCCAATTTATATGTTATAATGTATGGATGTTGTGTAGCTACGTGTCTAGGGTATATGCAATGCATGTGCAGAAAATAACAACAACCACACTTTAAGGTTAATAAACAATTAAGTAAACAACCCCCTATTGAATTTTGGTCTGAACAATTGTTTTCAAATGTATTAAGTATAATTGAGTTGATTCATAAAAAACATTAAGATTAAACATTTATATACAGTTACACACAATCTAGTTTCACTACTAAAGTCCTTTTATTTCTGACTAGGAAGTGTTCTTGTTGTAATACTCTAGTCCAAACTAAAGCACATATTTTGGGGAATCACTACTGTCATCATTTTATTTAATCTGGTTGAAATATCAAATTGTGGAGAATAGTTCAGTGAATTCACAAGGCCCCAAAACACAGGGCTTATCTTAAGATAGGTGTCGAAAATTCTGCGATGTCCTGGTTATAAATCTTCCTCCTCACAGCACTGCTCAGCTTTCAGGATTCAAGATAAGGTAGGGCCCTCAAATCATATGGCCTCGAACAGTTACCAGGGTTGAACAACAACGTGACTGGCTCACTTCAGTTTCACACCCAGAAACTCTGGAAGTAGAGGATTAATTTCCCCTCAAAATAATATTCTGACCTATCTCCATTTGTAACAGTTTTACAGATATCAACCAATCAAAAATCAGAACATAATACATAAATAATTATTTTCCCCCTCGGGTAGTGTGCTCTAGTATCATTAAATATCTCAAACATATGTTTTTTTTTTTTTTTTTTTTTCTTCCTAGTCCTAATACAATATTATAATTTCATAAATACATTCAGGTAATAACATGGATTACATAAAGATGGCCAGTGATTTTCTGGCTATACTTGAACATTATTCATTAAAGTCTTTTCCCTTATTAATCTCTCTTTATCCCAACTTTTAAGTAAAACTGCAAGGATTTTATTAAGTTCTTTCCCCACAATGATAATATCTTTCTTAGCAACTCGGTGAAACAACACAAAGTTTGATGTTAACTTTACTCTTTATATAAATTTATATGTTCTTTTATCTCCCAAAGTACAAGCAAAGCTGTAGGGCTTTTACATGAAGCTATAAGATTATCTAACCCCATTTAATGAGTGTACGTAACATGTTGAAATGGCACTTGTACGACTGGGACTCTCCCCTTCAAATATTCATTCATAATCAATATGGCAAACACATTTTCAAATACAATAATAATTATATAAATGTTGGTCTTACCGAAATATCGAATTTTTTCACTATGTAAGTAAATTACAGGCCATAAATGGTCACACAAGATCTCCTGCTGAATAACAGAACAGCGAAGGCATCTGAACACACTTGTCTGTAAACGTTATTAACTTTACATGTGAAAGTTTAAATTGAAAGTGGCAAGGAACGCTCGTCTTTCTGAGTATTTATTTCACTTTCTTAGTTATGCTCCTCAACCAATCAGGTGACTTCCGTTCCTACGCGTCTATTTTCAAAAGCTAACCTACAATTTTCAAATCAGGAGACACCCCTTTCTATGGCCTCAATATGGCTAGCTTCAGTAAAGAAATCCCAGGCACGTCTTTATATGTCTTCATTCTACCATATCGCTAGTATTATCTAAGTCATGTTAATCCAGAATGAAAATATTTACTTATTCTACCGTTTTGTCATCTAATGCATCAGGTTTCACACTTCTAGCTATTATTTTTACCCTTTTCGTCTTTCCTGTATATTTATTCAAATAACATATTTTTCTTATACAGTAGGCTAAAATATTTAGACTAACGCATATTATATATTTAACAACTAATTAGTAGCATTTTAATCTTCATTTCTAGTCTTTATTTTTCCTATCGCTCGTTTAGGCCATTTAGTTTCAGTTTAGAAATTCAAACAGGGTCTATGCATTTCCCCCGTTCTCTCCCTTGTCTTTTCCAAGAAATACACGATTTCCAACTACACTAACTTTCACGCATGCATTTTGGGTAAGGCTTGCAAGTCTGTAACGTCACATTGGCATTTTCAACTATCGGCGTTTTACGCGTTAACCCTTTAGGAACCAAGAAATAAAACTAGTCTTTTGGTGGTGTGGTAATACCTATGTTATTTTATACCTACAAACTACTAGATGCTATATTTTGATCGGTGAAATATCGGATATCATCACAATACATACATACATACATACATACATACATACATACATACATACATACATACATACATACATACATACATACATACATACATACATACATACATACATACATACATACATACATACATACATACATACATACATACATACATACATACATACATACATACATACATACATACATACATACATACATACATACATACATACATACATACATACATACATACATACATACATACATACATACATAATTACATACATACATACATATCAGAATCTTTATTCTCCAAAAATACATTAATATGTACAGACATGATATAATAGATACAACATGGCATAAAGGAGAATCATTAGAATTTACATAAAATGTTGAAGACGTCTCACGTAGTTCTATGTGGGTGTTTTTACATCTAATGTTTGTGTTACACATACATTCTTTAAGCTTTCTAAAAGACATTGGCATACAATTATACGATATGATGTGATATACAATATGGTGTTTTTACATGGGGGTGTTATTAGAATTTTTGTTTGCCATAACATACATACATACATACATACATACATACATACATACATACATACATACATACATACATACATACATACATACATACATACATACATACATACATACATACATAAATATATATTTATATAAGGGCTGGGATCTTTAACAATTGATTAGTCAATTAATGGGTTAAATTATTTAATTTTGCTTAAATGCGAGAGCATTTGCTATGCTGGAGGTTTGTGATATGCAATTTGGCAAGTATGGTTAATAATAATAAATTGTTAGGTTGGAACTTGTCAGTTGGGCGATGTTGCCTTTTAACAAGTAAAATATATAAAGTCCTGAGTGATTTAAAAAAAAATGTTATTTATGATTTTTTAATAATATTTTTAATTGTTCGAAAATGATCGATAAATCTTCGATAAAAGAAGTTCCATTAAGTAATTAAGTTTTTAAAAATCAATCACAGCCTTAATTTATTCAAATATAATGCCATTGAAGTCTCATGGCTTATCATAAGTGAAGTTTCTGTGCTTTCGTGCCACTGTTTCTGTACTAATGAAGCGAAATGGAAATACGATTGACGTGACCGCTGGAGAATTTAGTGCCGTCATCAGTGCATTCAGCAAAAAACAAAAAAAAAGCACTACAAAATTATTTCTTACCACATTTTGGCGGGTGACTTACTCAAGTAGTAGTAATTTGCTTAAATGTAATGTACACAGCAAAAGTAGCCACCATTCAGCAAACTGGGCTGGGACGAACATTGCCTTTGGCAGATGACATACTCGTTTACAGGACTGGCTCTGACAGATAGAAAATGGTCAATAGCATATACGAGACGCTACATGAGGTGTTGAAACGGTGCGAAGAAACTGGCTCTAAAGTCAATCCCAACAAGGCCTGTATGATGTGCTGCCTATTGAACACCCCCATAGTGAAAGCAGACCTTCCAGATATTACTCTCAATGGGAACAAAAACTGAAAGGCAAGACAAGCTGAAGTACATTGGAGTTACTTTTGATCGCGGGCTATCGTATAAGCATCTTGTGTGACCGCATTGCCTTTCACGCTAGCATTATCCCTACTACTTCCACGCTAAGCATTTATACGTGCTATAATATGCTACATATAAGAATGACAGACCTCAAAAGCAAAAAAGACGTTTTTACACAAAACGCAGTATCATTCAAAGTTCAGTTGGCAGTCACTGCTCTGAGAAGGCAAACGTAGGTCAGTCCCAGATAATAATAATGAATGGGTTTTATGCGCGGAAAGTGGGAAATGAATGTTTGTGTGATCTGGTTTTTTTTTAATTATCCAATTGTTAATGTCAGAATGGACGAAACTGTTTATATGATGATTCCCAGCTGTCAGAATACTGTATGATATATGACGATGGGGTGTGGCGTGGGTGTAGATGAAGATCAAAACTAGGGGTATGAATTAACACGAACGCCACTGGTTACAGCTTCATGACATTTATTTAACATACACATACGGGTCCTGGATATCAAATATATCAGCAAGCATACGAACATCACACCCAGGCTGACAATGCCTGTAATAAATAACTGTCACGACAATAACTAGGGACTGGCCTCCCTGACGTGCACAAACAGCACACTGAATACTTATACGTGCGGTATACCCTCCTCGCACAAATAAATCACCGTCCAGGTGTATATATCACTTATCAGTGATTGGCGGCATGACCCTCGCCATAGATTCATATAATCTCCTCCCAGGCGGGACAAAACACTTCGCCTGTATTTATTCCAAAAACCAGCTACCAGGCGGGAAACGCGTCGCCTTTCTTCACGGTAGCTTCAGGGGCGGACACTGCAACGCCCTATGCTGTTCTCCACGAACAGGAATACTCCAAGGCGGGAAAAACGTCGCCTATGACATAACCATAATGTCTACATCATACTTATTAACAAAGTTCCTCCTGGAACACTCTTAGGCGGAAAAACCGTCGCCTGTATGATAATACACTTATCACATAATTAATATAATAATCCCATATTGAATGATACAATCACAAATACGAGCTTACAGCTCGGCTTCCAAACACAGACTCCCTCGCCTAGCTCGGCTGTCAAACACAGAATCATCTAGTCACACCAGACTTGTGATCACTACATGCTTTCTCCCAACGCATGCACGAGTCACACGATGTTGACATAAAGTCAGACATTAACTCATGTAGCTGAGTTACACTTAACAAGTGTTTACAACAGTTCAGTGACCCTTAACGCCAAACACTATCATCATTCATACTCATGAAACTGTTCTGTGACAGTTAAGTTGGAAAAGATCACACATGTGAAAAAAGTCGAAATAACAGAAAGTCGTGGTGCAAAATGTCGAAAGCAGAGAGACGTGTGCAGAAATGTAACGTGTGGAAAAAAGAATGGGACGCGTGGAAAAAGGCGGGGACAAAGATAGGAACAGTATAAAAGGGAGAGATGTGGGCGATAAGGATGATTTCAGGATTTATGATTCCAAGGATTCCATGGTTTTAGACTAGATGATTTTTTTTTTAGATAGCGTTAGGTGAACTTCGTCTTTGAGGATATCAAGACAAGTTTTTTTTTAGTAGACAAGTGTGTATATTATTCAGTTGGATTAAATATTTTTCATTTTGGATAAACAACCATCATTTTGTGAAATTTACAGTGTTTGTCTAATGACATCAATAAACTTTAATATAATTTTCTACTGAATTGCTGTTTGTGGAAATTTACAGTAATTTCTTTTGGATATACGCTGTTGTGCTGAAACTGTTTTGCTTATCACCAAACTTAAAGGGAAGAACAAACCAGGAAAGAAGAAGAAAAATGAGTAAAGGTCAAGTATTACCATCTCTGGCGGAAGGCCAGTTAGCACTTGAACCACAACAACATATGAAGGATTAACTCTAATTGAATATAACAATCAATATAACTAATTGATGCCGTAACCTGCCCTGCCACATAACATACTAATTGGTGCCGTGACCTGCGCACAAGTAACTGCCCTGCCACACTTGTTCATCACATCATACAGAAGTACAGGAGAAATCTGGCAGCCTTAAAAACAATGGCCGCAGCGTACCTGGAGCAGAGATTATATTTTGCATTGTGACGATGCAATGAAGAGATGGACAGAACATTTTGAGGAACTTCTCAATAGACCATCTCCAACTAATCCCCCAGACATCCAGCCAGGAGAAGAGAAGCTACAAATCAGCTGTGAACGACCAAGTAGAGAAGAAATAAAGAAAGCCATAAAGCTTCTGAAAGATGGAAAAGCAGCTGGTCCAGATTGCACTCAAGCAGAGGCCATCAAAACAGATATTGATACCTCTACAGAGATACTTGGCAAAGTCTGGGAGAGAGAGGAAATACCAGTAGAATGGAAGGAAGGTTATCTGGTCAAGTTGCCTAAGAAGGGAAACTTACAAGTGTGCACAAATTATAGAGGAATAATATTACTATCAGTGCCAGGAAAAGTATTAAACAGAATCATCCTGGAGAGATTAAAAGAGTCCATACATAAGCAACTGAGAGATGAACAAGCAGGTTTTCGACAAAATAGATCCTGTACAGACCAGATAGCCACATTGAGAATAATAGTTGAACAAAGTCTGGAATGGAAGTCACCGCTATACATCGGATTCTTGGACTATGAAAAGGCATTTGACAGTGTAGACAGAGAATCGCTTTGGAAATTGATGAGGCATTATGGAGCTCCCATGAAGATCATTAACTTAATAAAGAAGACCTATGAAGACTTGACATGCAGAGTTCTTCATGAAGGACAACTTACAGAACCGTTTAGGATTAGAGCGGGAGTGAGACAGGGATGCCTCTTGTCTCCATTTCTTTTCTTACTAGCAATAGAATGGGTTATGAAAACATCGACATCACACAACAGAAATGGAATCCAGTGGAATCTGACTAAACAGCTTGATGATCTGGATTTTGCAGATGACTTGGCTCTTCTGTCCCATAACCATAATCAGATGCAAGAGAAAATGAAAATTCTCGATGAGAGGTCACAATAAGTGCGCCTGAAAATACACAGGGAAAAGACAAAGATTATGAGAATAAATGCAAGAAATGATAACAAGGTTGAACTTGAAGAAACACCAATACAAGATGTAGAATCTTACACGTATCTTGGAAGTAACATAGACAAAGTTGGAGGGACAGACAGTGATATCAAAATAAGAATACAAAAAGCAAGAGGAGCTTTCATTGCATTGGGAAACATATGGAGAACAAGAGAAATCAAGTCCAACACGAAAATGAGAATCTTCAACTCAAATGTCAAGTCAGGCCTATTGTATGGCTCTGAGACATGGAGAACAACAAAAACAACGACCAAAAAGCTACAGACTTTTATAAACGGGTGCTTGTGTAGAATAGAAGGACTGAAATGGTATGACAAAGTCACAAATGTGGAATTGATGACAAGAACCAGACAAGTGCCAGTGGAACAAGAGTTGAGAAGAAGACGTTGGCGATGGATAGGACACACATTGAGGAAACCTGTTGATAGCATTACAAGGCAGTCCTTGTTCTGGAATCCACAGGGAAAGAGAGGCAGAGGTAGAGCAAAAAACACACAGAGAAGAGAACTGGAAACAGGTGAAAATGATGAGGAAACCATGGAAAGAACTTGAGCGGATGGCACAGGACAGGAAGACTTGGCATGTGTTTGTTAAAGGCCTATGCTCCTTGGGGAGCTAAAGGGTATTGATTGATTGATTGATTGTGACGATGCGGCACATGCTTGGATTGCAGTCAGTTAGACCAAGATATGCGATGTCACAGGCAAAAGCTTTTTTTTGGTTTGAAAATATATTCAAAGGAGAAGAATGGAGTAAGTCAGGTGAGAACTGGACGAACTACCAGCAAGTTATCATCAACCTTGATAGAGAGTATAGAACTTAGTCCAATGAGAGGACATGGAGGTAGAGGATGATACTGCAGCCTCAAGGTGGCTAACTAAAACTTCATTAACAAAGGGCAGCTATTGTATCAGACTCACAATCCATGCTTCGGAAGGTCCAATGTGGATGGCTCCGGCATGAATAGCAGGAATCTGATCACCCAGGAGTACACAGCAATGAAAGAGCTGACAGACTAGCTTCAAGAGCACCCATAGATTTTACTTTGGATAAGGATAAGGGAGACACAATGGGGGCAATTAATGATCGCTTATTAGAGAATGATACTGCAATCGATGAATCCTCAAGGCTAAGATTGTTGAAATTTAGAATCAAACGTAAGGCCAGTAGGGATGGACGTACGAGAGGATGTATCCGCCGTATTTACAACCAAGTGCACAACAGGAACAATTAGCATTCATACCATTCGTCATTTGCTGAGGGAGTCTTCAACCCTATGGGTTTGCCCGTAGTGCAATAACATCGATTCTAATCAACAATAACAATACCAATGTGTATGAAATAAAGAGGGGACGCAAGCTATTGGCCTTCACATTGTTTTTGCAAAAGAGTGGTCATAATTGTTCCCCCTTCTATCCAGAATACATCCTTGAACTGCACAATCTCTACACTAATAAATATTATCGCTTTCATTCACTTTTTTACCCTTCGGTTACCTATGGAGCATAGACTTTTTTCAGACTCGCTTCAAGAGCACCCATAAAAGGTGCATTGGCCATGGATAAGAGAGAAATACTGAGGGTGATTCATGATCACCTATTAGAGAATGACACTGCAATCGATGAATCATTAAGGTTAAGACTGCTGGAATTTGGCATCAAACGTAAGACCAGCAAGGATGGACGTATGAGAGGACGCATCCGCCGTGTATACAACCAGCGGGCAACAGAACAATTAGCATTCATACCCTTCGACATTTGCTGAGGAAAACTGAGCACCTATGCGTTTGCTCGGAGTGCAATGACGTCGATTCTGATTAACAATAACAATAACATAGAGTTTCGTGTTATGGGCTACGTCCTAGGTCTTTCCATGTACTGGTTATCCCTATCATCATGTCTTATCTCCAGCTCCCAACTCCGTGTATTTGTCTCCCCGCCTGTCTCCCTTACCTTGACGTCTTTCAGTTAAAAAAAAAAAGAATAAATAAAATGGTAAAGGTAGTCCTCCAGCAGAAACTGCGGCAGGGGAGTGAAGTGTTAGAGACCACCATACTAGGTCCAGCTTTTTAGGAAGTTCCAGGTGCCATCCTCGCTGCCTCTTCCCTTCACTAACTCACGAGCATGATCAGGTAACCACATACAGTTGGGTTGACTGGACTGAGACGCTACCAGGTGTCCATTCCGGAATCCGGTAACTATGCCGCGAAAGGAAATTTAATCATGAAATCTGGTAGTAACAACAGCAGCAGTAGTGGTAGTAGTAGTAGTGGTAGTAGTAGTAGTAGTAGTTTTAGTGGTAGCAGTAGTAGTAGTAGTAGTAGTAATGGTAGTAGTAGTAGTAGTAGTGGTAGTAGTAGTAGTAATGGTAGTAGTAGTAGTAGTGGTAGTAGTAGCAATGGTAGTGCTGGTAGTAATAATGGTAGTAGTAGCAGTAGTAGTGGTAGTGGTAGCAGTAGTAGTAGTAGTAATGGTAGTAGTAGTAGTAATGGTAGTATTAGTAGTAGTGGTAGTAGTAGCAATGGTAGTGGTAGTAGTAGTAATGGTAATAGTAGCAGTAGTAGTGGTAGTAGTAGCAGTAGTAGTAGTAGCAATGGTAGTGGTAGTAGCAGCAGCAGTAGTAGTAGTAGCAATGGTAGTGGTAGTAGTAGCAGTAGTAATGGTAGTAGTAGCAGTAGTAATGGTAGTAGTAGCAGTAGTAGTATTAGCAGTAGTAATGGCAATAGTACCAGCAGCAGTAGTACTACCATTACCACTACTACTAGTAGTAGCAGCAGAAGTATCAATTCTTATATTAATGCAATGAAAACAACACATGAAGCAAGTATAAACAAATTTCATTCAATAGCTTTGCGCATTTTGGGTAAAGCACAGAAAGGCCTGCGTGTAAAAACTTTGCTTTTTTCCTTTGATGATTTTTTAATACCCTCAAGTTTCTCGTCCATCGCTAAAATTGGCTCATTCATTTCCGTTGTCTAGAGCCAACACACCATCAAGATAAAGCTTTATTGAATGCCTAAAGCACAGAGATTTCCAGTAATATATCAGGTTTTACTTTTTGTCTTAAAACTCCTTCCTGATCTAGTTTTCACATTTAACGGGGGGAAGGGGGGACCACACAAGCTTTATCGATTACTGCTTTGAACAAGTTCTATTTTGTTCAAGCGAGAGTGGAGATGAGAATGAGATTGAAACGTCGATAATCTAATCTAGAGCTTGAAGGAATATTTCCAGAGAGGAAGCTAAGAGACGGCAGCACGCTTTCATGCCAACACTCCGAATAAGGGCTCACAACTGTCGCTATTCGTTATCGTCAGCAAAAAGGCGTAATTTTTTTCTTAATATACAAAAATTGATTAGAAAATAAATAGTTCCAGGAAAATAAAGCGTCACTTTATGATCTAAAATTCTACTTTTTATGTTGCCGTTTTTATTTAACTACATCTTGCTCGGTTGTACACAGGTCTGTGCAATCAAATATGCATGACAAGCAATTTAAAATGTCATTGATGGCATTCACCAGAGGACAAATAAAATGTGAACGCGTGAGATGTAAGAACTTTTAAGATATTAACTTCAGTAATATTTCAGAGAATAATTCACAAAACTGTCATCTAACAATACCTCGTAGATTATTCAATTTTATTCTATTCGCAGTAACCGTGTTGGGCTAAAAGAGTGAACATTCGTAACCTAGGAGATTGGAAAAAGTCAAGCCGTGTTGGATTAGCTTTTTTCCTGCCTTTCATTTTATTTATTTATTATCCTTCAGCACCATAAGGAGCATAGGCGTTCAGCAAAATCATGTTAAGCCTTCGTCCTGTGACATCCCTTTAACGTTTCCCTGTCTTCATTATCCTTGCTATGTCTCTCTCTCTCACTCTCTCTCTCTCTCACTAGTACCCTCTTTATGTGTTTTTTTTCAGTCTTCCTGCTCTTCTCTTACTCTGGGGGTTCCAGACCAAGAACTGACTTGTAATGCTGTCAGCAGGTTTGTTCAGTGTGTGTCCTATCTAATACCAATGTCTTCTTGTCACATTGTCTTCCACTGACATATATATATTGTGGTAACTTAGAGGTTAAGGTGTTACTAAACTAAAGGTACCCAAGGTGAGGTCAAGCTGTGTAAGTTCCCTGAGTCTAATTGATGATGATGATGATGTAATTCTCAGGGTCCCTATCCGCCACCTCTAAGATCTCACCTTGTATAAATTAATCTCTGTAATATTGTGTGGCTAGTGTCTAGGGTAATGTATTTTATGTGATGAAAGAAAAATGTCAAACATAACTTTAACCCAATAAAATTACAGTAAGTAAGACTTTTGATGAAGTTTAGGTAATTATTTTTTACAATTTAATCTCCCTGTACCTCAATTTTTTTGGGACAGGGATTGTCAAAAACGCAATTGAATTTTTATTTACACTATTTAAAATAAATAAATTGGAACTCTGTCCATGTCTCTTGTTTATACAAAAGAAAATCACTGAAGAAATCCACCCACTGTTCTGTTTACCGGCTTGTACTGATCACTGTTAATGTGTTGGAAAGACTGTTATGTTCATCACTTCAAGGTGATTATATTATTATTATGGTTATTATGGTGGAACTTTATGATATCAATAATTTTGTCAGTGCCTTTTCTAAAGGACTTAACTGACATGGATTGATGAAAACAGTTGGCCCATAGGTCCTCAGAATCAACAAATGTGGTGCTCCTGGTCGAAGGTGTGGGGCTAGCTACAACCTGAATGCTGAGCGATCACTCCCAAGATTTTCGTCCCTCACCAGGTTTCCTGCCACCAATAAGTATTCTGACATATAACCTGAAATGAGAGGAACATTTCCTCCCATATAATTGTCATCTATAATACTTCCACACATAACCACTGTAACAACTCACCTTGATCAGCTATGTGTGCTGATCATTACACCAGTCTTTATTTTTCATTGTTTAACGTCACTGTTGTGTAAACATTCTTCTTCAGTGATAGTACAAAGCCCTGATCCCTTCCTCCAAGGTGTCGCTTCCATATAATAGGCAGGGGTGTACATACCCAGCCTGTGACCCTTTAATGATTCCCTTACAACATCTTATACAGGGTTTTTCGTTCATACAATAGATAGGGTGTGCTTACTCTAGCACTGAAACCTGTGGATAAATTCGTCCTAACATTTTCTACATAATTATACATAACATTTAAACATTTATGGCAATACAAAAGTCAATATCCATTTTGGTCTACTGCTTTGGCATTCGCAAACGTTGTAACGCCATTAGCAAATATTTTATGCATTTATTTCACTCCGAAAGACTGCATTCCTTCTTAGGCTATCGTAACACACATTGTGGCTTACATGTTAATTAAATCAATACAAATATTTATTTTGCCTTACCCTCAAGTAAGAATTTCACATAACATAAGCTTGACTAGGCAGTAAATGGGTTCTACCACTGCTTTAGTGTTCCAGACGGCGAAAGCTTTGGTCACACAAGCTCTCCCGCTGATGTCAGCTTAGTTAGTTTAAATTTCAAATGGCCGACTTTGCAAGCAATTGTTAATTCTTATTGCCCCATCCTCAACTACGCCTAACCAATCAGAACGCGCGTCAACAAATTTTAATTTTTTTTCCCCAAGCTACCAAATTGAGCAGTTTATAAGTGTGTTCGCTCGTCTGTTTTTATTTTATGTATTATATATCTCATTTATTTATGGATAGATTTTTAATATCAAAATAGATTATTAAGCGGCCAAATGCCCTCTATCGATCTATATAGGTTTCATTTAATTATTCTTCCCCCTTTTCATCTGTATAATTTTTAAGTAATTAATGGTGCTTTTTCCGAACTGAAAATATTACTAAAATAAAATTTTCTATGTCAAAATAATATTATTACGGGGAAATCTTTATGTCAATATATTAAGCAATATTAACCCTATATTTCAAGATATCTCTCTCCTTTTAATTCTCTCTAGTTTTTTGAGAAATAAATTATTTAATTTTATTCCAAAGCACAGATTAGGCATATTTTCTCCTACAACCAAGATTTTATCGTCACTATAAAACGAGGTAACAATACGATTGGTTGTTAATTTTTACGACGTTTGTTAATAAATATTGGCAGGGGTAGTGCGTGTTAAAAAGGGGTAGTAACCTTTTTAACTTGGCGTAGTGGAAAATTCAAAATATTTTGTCCACTTTTTAGCGGTAGGTTTGACCTTGCATTTTTTAATCGGGGAATTTTGAGCGGGGTGTTACACAGTGTGTGTGTCTCTTTCTGTCTTTTTCTTTCATTCATACATGAATACACGCTGCAGTACATTAATGATTAAATAAAAAAAGACAGCGCAGATAATATTTTCTCTAAGTACCAACAACACTAGCGACCCACACGCCACGCAGTAATAGTTCTCCCTGGGCCTGTTTGTTATATTCTTGTGATAGGGAGATTGGATTGAAAAAATATTGGAGGGAGATCAGAAACATGGAAATCAATTAATGATGTTGTCGGTCATCTTGAGATGGTTATGTTCAATCATACGAAAGTTCAATTGTCTGTAATGTTAATCTCTGCGTATCTGATCGATGTGTCTCGGATATTGATTACTTGTTCAAACATGACTTGAGCTATAGTTCGCTGTTTAGTTGTGTTTAATTCTGTCACTGATTTCATCGTCAGAAGTGGGTTTATTTTTATTGATTTTTGGGGGGGGGGGGGGGGGGGGGGGGAGGGAGGGGGAGGGGATTAAACTAGTCTCCGTGAGAAGGAATCTCATAAATTAGTCAGTGCTTTTCGACCAGTACTGCATGGACTACTAGTGGTGGGCGAAATGTCTTCACATGCACAGCCAGTTTCAGGACGGTGCGGCCGCACCAGTAGCCGTCTTCCGTTATTACTGAAATTAAAAATAAAACATTCGAAAATAATAGTGTAATCCAGCTCAATAGTAGGAAACTAGCCCACATAAGAGAATAATACCAAACAATAGTAGGAAACAGCCCACATAAGAGAATAATACCAAACTATAGTAGGAAACTAGCCCACATAAGAGAATAATACCAAACTATAGTAGGAAACTAGCCCACATAAGAGAATAATACCAAACGATAGTAGGAAACTAGCCCACATAAGAGAATAATACCAAACGATAGTAGGAAACTAGCCCACATAAGAGAATAATACCAAACAATAGTAGGAAACAGCCCACATAAGAGAATAATACCAAACTATAGTAGGAAACTAGCCCACATAAGAGAATAATACCAAACTATAGTAGGAAACTAGCCCACATAAGAGAATAATAGTGTAATCCAGCTCAGTAGTAGGAAACTAGCCCACATCAGAGAATAATTCCAAACAATAGTAGGAAACTAGCCCACATAAGAGAATAATACCAAACAATAGTAGGAAACTAGCCCACATAAGAGAATAATACCAAACAATAGTAGGAAACTAGCCCACATAAGAGAATAATACCAAACGAGACCTCTCACCACTTTGAGAAAACCAATAAGACCGGCCCTGTCCACACGTATAAGGAAACACAACTAAGTCATAATCATGTAACTTTAGTCATTGAAGACACATTCATTAGTTGCGAGTTCTTTCTTTTTTTTCAAAAATTCCTTTTATTACCTCAAGCTATTGGCTTCTTCCTATTTATTCATTAATTCAATACTTTTCATGTCCCCTTGGAACACAGACCTTCAACACATACGTGCTAAGCCTTTGTGGCAGTAACAATCAAAGCTAGGTAACTGTTGTTATAAAATAGAAGTAGACGGAGAGTAGGAGTTATACCCCTCATTTTAAATTGGAAGGTGTGCAAAAATTAGTTGTGTCTAGTTCCCTTGAGCAAGTACGAGTGGAATGTGGAAAATACGAGTAAGTTTTGATCACGTGGTATAGCCAGTGATTAAAGCAGGGAATACGGGTTTTTAGAAGCAGTCCGTACTTTGCTGCTGAACAGTGCAGATCATGAAGTGAGACATGAACAGACCCAGTGAGTTTGTCGCCCAGCGTGAATATGCTACGGGTCTGTAGAGAACAGGTTGTACAACTCCAGTCGCCAGATATTGAAGGCAAGATATTATATGAAGAACGAAGAGATTTTTCTGAAGGAAAATGGTGTAAGAAATTTCGTGGACTTTTCAAGATGTCTAAGTATATAGATTTCGCTAATTAAGTGAATTAAAATTTTTCGATCGTGTGTAACGAATTGTCCGTCAGCATTTTCAAATGATCAAGTCATACAGATGAAATAAGCAAGAAGTAGGAGAGATTTAGGAAATATCGACACCTTAGCGGTTAGGCTAGTAAATTAACCAGGCAAGATTAACATTTTATGCAAGATTTCGTTTTCTGGCAACTGATAGAAAGAAAAACACGATGTACAGAGCTTAGAGATAAGAGTTAAAGAGAAAAAAGTAAATGTGACCAGTCAAGAAGTTCTCAGGGTTAAACTTGACATTATGTGTTACGAATAACTTGTGAAGCAAGCTAGTAGAAGCTTGTAAAGTGAACTTTTAATGATATTTGCGGTAAATGTACATAATTTGGAGCATTAAACGATAGAAACCAGAGCAGGCGTTAGCATCACATCTGTCACCTAACTGTCAGAAGTACCGTACAGTTGCTGTTATGCTGCATTGAATATATGAAGATGAAGCATATTTGTTGAGTCTTGAGAGCTGACAACACAAAAGGACTAGAGATCGAACTAACCACAATGATAGATCTCCAACTTCAAGTTGCTTTGTGACAGCCATTACGATAGCAACGGCCACACCTTCATGTCTTCTTCAATGTGTCCTACGACTTTTCATGTCTTCTGTGTCCACTTCCTGACTGTGTCAAATGCTCTTCTCTGTATATGTTTGTTTTTAAAAAAATCATCCTCTATTTCTCATGCTCTGTGGATTCCAGAACTAGACCTGCCTTGTATTAATATCCAGCTGGTTTCTCAGTGTGCGTTCTATTGAACGCCAGCGCCTTTAACTTACATCTTGTCCAGCGGGTGTTTGTTTAGCTCCTTCCATCAGTTCCACATCATTGATCTTGTCATACCATATCAACCCTTCTATTCTTCTGAGCAAGCACCCAGCTTTGAAAGTCTTTAACTTCTTCATTATTGTTCGTGTTTCAGAATCATACATTACTGTTGATCGCCGTCTGACTTGGAAAAAACAGGTTGACAGAAACCGAATGAGACCAAGGCAAAGATTTGTATGTTTTTTTGGGACTCGATTTCGACTTTGTCTGGGCTGTGTCACAAACCTCCTTAATATAGGACCTTCTTTCTTATTAGTTAGTTAAGTTGAAACATCTGAGTTATTAGCTTAAGATAGCTTGATAATTTCTTATGTTATACAGTATATCTATTGAATATTTATGCTATACTGATGTGTGATACTTCACGCGTTCGTTATGTATCGGGGCTGGCCAACGCGGCGATCTTTGGGAGCGACAATATTGGAGGACATTTTTGAAATAGCGAATGTGTGCGATCAGCTGATTCTGAAAACGATGTAACGTGCAAATTCCTTTCGCGACTTAGCAAAGCTTCCTAAATGTTATGTCTCTGTAGTTGTGTTTCTCCAGCATCTCTATGGTAAAAATATAAAATATTCTTTTTTTTTTTGCACATTATTCAGTTCTATTCATTAAAAATCGTGTATAATTCAGGGTATATAATGAGAGCCGCACTGTGGCCACCCTGGTTGTATAACATAACTATTAACCAAACACAAGATGTCAATGTTGTATATGAAACTGTGATGTGAATGTAAATAAAAGTGATGATATGAATTTTGGAATTTCGTTGCATAAACGTTCTATTTATGTTTATTATATGTATGTTAAATTATGATATTTAAGAAAGTACCTTCATAAATCGGCGAGTGCTTGCATAGAATAGTAGAGTAGAAATAGTGTGAAAAGATCACCAGTGTGCAATTGGTAACAAGAACCAGACAAATGCCAGTGAAACACGAGATATGATGTGAAAAACTCTGGCATTGGATAGATCACTGATTGAGGAAACTGTTGATAGCATTACAAGGCAGTCCTTGTTCTGGAATCCTCATGTTAAAAGGGGTAGAGGTCGACCGAAAAACTCACGGAGAAGGGAATAGGATAGAAAAGTCATTGGAAGACCTTGGAGGGTTATCACAGCACATAAATCCTTGGTATGAAGTTGTTGAACGCCTATGATCCTTATGGAATCGAATGTAAATGATGATGAAAGAATCAAACAATTTTTCTAGTAATCTACTTATCAAAGTGTTTATATCATCGCACATGTGACATTGCCTGTGTGTCATAGTAGTAAAATAAGTTATTTGTAAAATCACTGGCTTGTGTATGAATTTGTTTTCCATTGTATCTTTGTCGTACAAGACTTGGAACAAGAGATGAGAAGAAGACGGTGGCGATGGATAAGACACACATTGAGGAAACTTGTGGATACCATTACAAAGCAGTCCTTGTTCTGGACCCTCCATGGAAAGAGAGGCAGAGGTAGACCAAGAAACACACGGTGAATAGAATTGGAGACAGAAGTGACAATGCTGGTGAAAACGTGGAAAGAACTTGAGCGGATGGCACGTGACAGGAAAACTTGGCATGTGTTTGTTGAAGGCCTATGCTCCTTGGGGAACTAAATTGTATTGATTGATTGGTTGATTGTCGTATGCAAGATACATATAATGTTTTACAATATTCTTTCTTTTCTTACCTCCCGTAAACTACTAGGTCATTAGAGCATCACTTTTCGTTACAGCTTTATTATTGTTTCTACACTGGTTTGTCTTGTGCCAGTACCTGCCGTCATCATGAGTCTTTAGCTTCATAACCAGCACAGAACATGGATAAGGGAGAGATACTAAAGGCAATTAATGATCGCCTGCTAGATAATGACACTGCAATGGATGAATCAACAAGGCTGAGACTGTTGGAGTGTGGCATCAAACGTGGGACTAGCAAATAATTTTTAAGCAAAGGAAATTTCGGACTCTACCGCCGGAATTTGAAATCCTTGTAACTGCCAACATTTGAAATCCTTGTAACTGCCAACATTTGAAATCCTTGTAACTGCCAACATTTGAAATCCTTGTAACTGCCAACATTACAGGTATTTTGTTCACGTTCCCAGTGAAAACTCAAGAACTAGTTTACTAAAAATTCATTTTATTCGTGAACTGTATCAGCTAAGAACGTGACTTTGTCTTGTAGGTCAGGTTAACATTCGGTAACATATAAATTAATTTTCGTATGTTCTGCCTATGGAGCTGGAGGAAGTAGATCACCAAGCAGTGATAAAGGTTAACATACAGGCTGCACATATGTCAAATTCCAGATACTCTGAAACCTGAAAACATACATGATTTTATTATAGTAGATCTCTAGAGAGCTCAGTGTTTCTAAAGTAGATTCTTACAGCTCCTTGGTTGCCCACCGCTGTCTTTTATTCTAGTCAGACGAATCAACATTTTTCGATTTTTTTCTCCATATTCATCCATTCTAGCTGATCGATGTTGTATTTACAGATCTTATTGAAAACTACGTGTCATCTCTGATGTGAACGAGTCTCTTAACTTGAACAAACAGGTCAACTATCCTTGCTGTTTCACACAATCAGACCTTCAAGGTAATGTCGGTGTGATCTAGCAAAGGGGTAATGGTTTGTTTCCGCGTAGTTGACCCAAAGCAAACGTTTGTTCAGCAAACAGCAAAGTTATGTATGACCTTTGATATTTGCGCAAATACGAGAATTTTGAAAGCTGTCAGCCTGTAACTTTTCCAGTTGTTTTATCAACAAGCTCAGAATAAAACCTTCAAACGTGGATAGTTTTTTTTTTTTTCTATTTCTTGGAAGCAAACAAAGCATGACAGTCGGGGTCATTTCCTTGTTTGTGTGGCATTGACCTGGAAGTGAAATATTACGATTACATTTTTTTCTTGTCAGCTGACATGAACCACAATCAAGATCTAAGGTCAGGTTTTATATTGTTGTCTCCCCACAGTATGGCCGACCTAGATCACTTACAACTGCTTATTTAAGCATCATCTAAACGAGGAATTTGTGTCTTGGCGTTACTTACGGAACTTGGAGCCAACACTCTAGCTGGTACTCTTGCAGCAAGCCTACACTGAGCATTCACCTGCGTTTACAACTGTGGTTTCTGTTACAATTTACTTTGCATGATGAGTTCATAGCCATCCTCAGCCTCATATCAGTGGCCTTGTACGACATGCCTGAACGTGAAGTAGGCCTATTCTTTATTTGTCTCTTCGTTTGTGGACAAACACACACACACACACACACAGAGAGAGAGAGAGAGAGAGAGAGAGAAAGAGAGAGAGAGAGATAAACAAAACAAGGGATAAGCATAAAAAAGATGAGTTTTTAAAATGCCTTATAAATTTTTAGCAGAAGAGTTTGTCTTGCAAAATGAGTTAACTTCATTGACATGAAGTTTTCAAAAGACGGAGTTTCTCATTAAGATATATAACATTTTTAGAGTTATTTGTTTAAATTCTCATCACCACAATCATCATCACCACAATCATCATCACCACAATCATCATCATCACCACAATCATCATCATCATCTCCTTTTTCGCTCCGTGTGGAGCATACAGCAACCACTGCAGATGCCTCCTTGAAAAAGCTTATGTCAACTCAACAAGGATGGCAGACGGAGAAGCTTATGTCAACTCAACAAGGATGGCAGACGGAGAAGCTTATGTCAACTCAACAAGGATGGCAGACGGAGAAGCTTATGTCAACTCAACATGGATGGCAGACGGAGAAGCTTATGTCAACTCAACATGGATGGCAGACGGAGAAGCTTATGTCAACTCAACAAGGATGGCAGACGGAGAAGCTTATGTCAACTCAACATGGATGGCAGACGGAGAAGCTTATGTCAACTCAACATGGATGGCAGACGGAGAAGCTTATGTCAACTCAACAAGGATGGCAGACGGAGAAGCTTATGTCAACTCAACAAGGATGGCAGACGGAGAAGCTTATGTCAACTCAACAAGGATGGCAGACGGAGAAGCTTATGTCAACTCAACAAGGATGGCAGACGGAGAAGCTTATGTCAACTCAACAAGGATGGCAGACGGAGAAGCTTATGTCAACTCAACAAGGATGGCAGACGGAGCATATTATGTCAACTCAACAAGGATGGCAGACGGAGAAGCTTATGTCAACTCAACAAGGATGGCAGACGGAGAAGCTTATGTCAACTCAACATGGATGGCAGACGGAGAAGCTTATGTCAACTCAACATGGATGGCAGACGGAGAAGCTTATGTCAACTCAACATGGATGGCAGACGGAGAAGCTTATGTCAACTCAACAAGGATGGCAGACGGAGAAGCTTATGTCAACTCAACAAGGATGGCAGACGGAGAAGCTTATGTCAACTCAACAAGGATGGCAGACGGAGAAGCTTATGTCAACTCAACAAGGATGGCAGACGGAGAAGCTTATGTCAACTCAACAAGGATGGCAGACGGAGAAGCTTATGTCAACTCAACAAGGATTGCAGACGGAGAAGCTTATGTCAACTCAACAAGGATGGCAGACGGAGAAGCTTATGTCAACTCAACAAGGATGGCAGACGGAGAAGCTTATGTCAACTCAACATGGATGGCAGACGGAGAAGCTTATGTCAACTCAACATGGATGGCAGACGGAGAAGCTTATGTCAACTCAACAAGGATGGCAGACGGAGAAGCTTATGTCAACTCAACAAGGATGGCAGACGGAGAAGCTTATGTCAACTCAACAAGGATGGCAGACGGAGAAGCTTATGTCAACTCAACAAGGATGGCAGACGGAGAAGCTTATGTCAACTCAACAAGGATGGCAGACGGAGAAGCTTATGTCAACTCAACAAGGATGGCAGACGGAGAAGCTTATGTCAACTCAACAAGGATGGCAGACGGAGAAGTGAACTGGAGACAGACCTGAGAATAATGAGGAAGACGTGGACAGATCTTGAGCTGATGGCACGTGACAGGAGGACTTGGCATGTGTTTGTTGACAACCTATGTCAGTCACGTGACAGGAGGACTTGGCATGTGTTTGTTGACGGCCTATGTCAGTCACGTGACAGTAGGACTTGGCATGTGTTTGTTGACGGCCTATGTTAGTCACGTGACAGGAGGACTTGGCATGTGTTTGCTGACGGCCTATGATTCTTGTGGAGCTAAAGTTTATTGATTGATTTGTCGGACAGTTTGACATCGTGGCATGGAAAGAACTCAACAACAGAAGTAATGAATAGCACGTGGGACAGGGGGTTGAATACGAGACACGATTAGCTGCGCCAGCTAGTTTGGTCCTTGTTAAAATTGGAAAAGGTCAAACGTGGGAACTACTTTGTCTATGATTTCTTGTGATGCAGTAGTTGATATTGAACTATCAGAGCTGATAGAAATACAGCTATTTCACCACGGAATCTTGTATTGATCTCTGTTACCAGGCTTACACGCCAAAAGCTTCTCCATGGACAATCCCATCCTGCCGTAATCTGACTAGTGCCGGACACGCGTAGAGCGGTGATTCCAAACCTTTCCGGCGCACATATTTAATTAAGCTGCTTAATTATTGACATTCACTCTCCCAGATCAGACTATCAGCACTGTCACCGGAATCTTTCTTGTTCCCACACGTCCTAGCAGTCCCGTTCAGGACTAACGCTTTTCATGATATAGTCACGCTAGGCTGATAGACATTAGCCGTCCTTTTTTCAGCTTGGTATTTATCAACGCTGCGCGACAGTTCATGACAGTTTTTAAAAAAAAATCTTAAACTAGTAGTTGCGCTAAGTTATAACCAAAGGTCTTCTGTCTATGATGGAAAAAGGAGTCCCTCCACATAAGAACATAAACACGTCAAGAAAAAAAGAAAGCATTCATTTGTTTAACATTATCTTTAAAGTCCTTGTCAAGAAAAGGCCTTCAAGAAATTGCCCACAAACCTTACTGTGCCATATGTTAGATGTCTTTCAATTTGTTCTTGATCCTATTCAGTTTTGCCACAAATATCATACTGTGTGTGTTTTTAGATCTCGTCTAACTTCTCTTATCTTGTGAATTCTCTAACAAGGTCTAGAACAAGGACTAATGTTATCAACTGTTTTTCTTTCTTTTTTCAAATGTATGCCCTACCCGTTGTGGCGAGACGGATGTTGGATAGACAATAATATAGTTCCCAGAAACTGAGAAAACAGCTAGTGAACTAGTGTAAGGAGGACTCATGGCAAGTCAGGTTGTTAACTTGCACAGACTAGATGGTTAGCTGTAGAGGAGAGCTGTGAAGTAAGCCACCTTCTCGATAGACCTATCCTATGCTCCAAGGGTGTCTCTATTAATAGTTGATGTGAAATGCAGCTCGATAATTATCCCTACCAATTTTAAAATATTAAATAATTCTGTTAATTTCCATACAATAACAAAATTTAGAACAGAACTGGGATTTAAACAAATTTAATCAACTGAGATTTATAAAATATATCTTTACATTTATTAGTACTGCGCAATATTAGTTATAAAAGCTAACAATCCTTTTCATGGCTTAGCTTTTAAATGATGTATGCCTAAGAATTCTTCGTCGTCTGAAAGTTTTGGTGCAAGCTTCTGCAAGGAGATCAACTGCAATGTTGGCTCTATCAACCATACTGTGTGAAAAGAAAAAAAAGATTATTATATGCGTGTATGTATGTATATTTATTTATGTATGTATATGTATGTATGTACGTACGTATGTGTATATGTTGTATATATGTGTAAATATGTGTAATATATATTAGTTCCTCTCACACATTCTTCTTCAGTTTATTGCTATTGTTTTTTTAAACATATTTTATTTCGTGGTTATTATTTGGTACTGTAAAAGTATGATGTTGTATTACCTTCATAATGTTACATCACTTTCAATAAACATTTTAAGTACAAGTGAGAATGAATGGATACAGTATAGAAGATGAGAGAGAGGAAGGGCAGAATGTTAGAAGGCCCTGCACGCCCAGTTCTCAACTCTTTGAAAATAAAGATCGTTCGTAAGTTCGTCCATTGTGTTTGTAACATTCCACAGAAAAAATACATCTCTGCCGATGCCAGAAATATTTTCAATTGAAATATCTGTTTAATACAGTAATCTGATATACTAAAATCTTCTTCTTTCTTCATCTTTGATCCTTAGCCGCCGACCGTCAAAGCAGTCAGTGGCCATCACGCCTAGTGGCGTCTTGTAGGGCAACAACAAATTGATTCCACTTTGCTCGGTCGGCGGCCATCCTTCGTACAGTGCCCCAACTCTGGTTCATTCTTTGCATCTCAGCCTCCACAGTCCTCCGCCAGGTTGTTTTTGGTCGGCTTCTCTTTCGTTTTCCTTCAGGGGTCCAAAGCATAGCTGTTCTTGTAATGGCATCGGGGTCTCTTCTGAGGACATGGCCAACCCAGCTCCAGCGTCTGCCAGCTATGATGGTGTGCATGTCCTCTTGCTTGCTCCGAGTAAGATACTGAAATAAAGACACAAAATTAACAATACACAAATAAGAAAAATATCGTAGAAACCCTGGTCTGTTAATACACTGCTGTTTCATGACAGGGGCTAACTCGACATCAGAATCGTGTTCTTCCTATTAGAAATCGTGTCATGTGGTGGACGTTTTTCATCTACATACAACATCATTGCTTCAGTCTGTTAATGCAAACATCGGCATCATCATCATCAGTCTTCTCCGCTGCCCGTGGAGTATAAGGCTGGGATTGTTGCTTCCAACTGTTTTATAGGCTGTCCTCTTATTTCTGCACATGAATTCGCGGTTTTGTTGGTGAGGCTTCTTCTGTCTTCTTTGTGCCTCCATTTCACGCCCATTATTCTCTCTCTCTCTCTCTCTCTCTCTCTCTCTCTCTTTCTTTCTCTCTATCTCTTTCTCTCTCTCCCTGCATGTTCTGTTTGGGCGACATATCTTCTTTGTGGACCCCCACCCTAATCTTCCCTTCCTTCTCCTTTTTTTGATTATGATGAATTGTATATATGTATGATAGAGAAGTGTGTAGATATCACACCAACAATGATACATCTCCATCATTTAGCTCACTCTCTAGGGGACAGCACATAATAAATGAATCCGTTGAACACTAAGTTTAATCCCAACACAACTTCTTGCAACTATAAGGTTATGACTAAACAAAATGATAATGATATAAAAATCCATACAACGCACATCTTCATCAACCTCAGCTGTCAGGAAGAACTTCACCAGGATTCTCTGGGGCAAAATCTACCGACAAACAACTGGCCAATCATAGCAACATTTGTCTTCTAAGATTGTCGACCTCTCTTTTCCCAATCGCTGCTGATCGTCAGCTAACTCACAAAAACCTTTATCCAAATTTAGTCCCGGCTAAAAACACTGACAAAACACGCGATCTTCTTGCATAAATACTTCCCTTAACATAGTTTACGTCGACAATACTTGCGCCCTGCTGAGTACCAGCTGGTTTTGTTTGTTGTTGCTAAGGTTATAACAGTAGATTTCAAAATGTCGCCTGGCGTGTATCCACTCTTATACATGTTATTCGATAGTTTTGTTACATGTTTATTCCAAACTCGTCCTGTAGTGTACTTCTAATTCTTCTATCGTGACACAATCTGGCCCTCTTTTTTCTTCTTCCTTTTTTTAAAACCAGCATCTTCGACTTAGGGACAAGACAAAAATAATGAGAATAAATGCAGGAAATGATAACAGGGTTGATCTTGAAGAAACACCACTACAAGTAGAATCGTACACACATCTTGGCAGCAATATAGACAAGGTTGGAGGGACAGACAATGATATCAAAATAAGAATACAAAAAGCAAGAGGATCTTTCATTCTACTGGGAAATATATGGAGAACAAGAGAAATCGGATCCAACACAAAAATAAGAATCTTCAACTCAAATGTGAAGTCAGTCCTATTGTATGGCTCTGAGACATGGAGAACAACAAAGACAACAACCAAAAAGCTACAGACTTTCATAAATGGGTGCTTGCGTAGAATAGAGGGATTAAAATGGTATGACAAGGTTACCAACGTGGAACTGATGACAAGAACCAGACAAGTGCCAGTGGAACAAGAGATGTGAAGAAGACGATGGCGATGGATAGGACACACGCTGAGGAAACTTGTTGATAGAATTACAAAACAGTCCTTGTTCTGGAAACCCCAGGGCAAGAGAGGCAGAGGTAGACCATGAAGCACATGGAGAAAAGAGCTGGTAACAGGGTTGAAAAGGATGAGGAGAACGTGGAAAGAACTTGAGATGATGTCACGTGACAGGAGGACTTGGCATGTGTTTGTTGAAGGCTGTCGTAAAATACAATCTGCATGTGCAACACGCTCACATATGTCTCGAGATTTCACCGATTGAAACACATAATATAGTTGTTTATAAGTAGAAAGTAACCTAGGAATAAAAGAGCGAAGTTATGGAGATCGTTGTCGCCGACGCCGCAAGTCAATGCTAAAATTTTGTGCCTCGATCTTGAGACAAACGCTAATTTCCATAGAATTGTACTCCCAAATGCTAGTAAATAAAACAGCCCGTGTGTTAGTGACTAACAGCTTCTACTATGCCAGTCGGGAATCCAATGTATGCTGTAGAAATGCTGGTTAATTATCTCGCTAGCAAAGCCACTAGATTTTAGTACCGCTTGCGTGAAACTAACGTCACAGTTCAAGCTTAGCCTTCAAAGCAAGAGAGAGAGGGAAGAAAACGTGTAAAAACGAATACACGAAGGCATAAAATTGAGAGATAAATGTCGTAGCATGGCAGAAACGCGACGTCACAAGTTGCAGACCCCCCTTTTTCTCGACACGCGTTAGTGGCACATATTCACGCTGTTAGACTCGTCAGCCGATATAAACACACACACAAGTCGCATTTCTAGCTAGAAATAGTGCTAAAGTAGTGATTCTACAAACGTGTTGATAAAAATTTGGTAACGTACTACAAGGATCTGCTGCGTTCTGCATGAGAGCGATAGTTAAAAATAAAAGGAAAAAATTAAGGTTAACGTGAGATTTTTTGAATATGCAGTACTGAATGGGGGGAGGGGGGGGGGGATGAGACGGAGTATCGAACTAGGAGTGTCACTAGTCGTGTTTACAAATTTGAATAGGAGAGATAGGAAATATTTTTTTTGAAGCATTGTAGAAATAAAACGATACTAGGCATTAGAAATAAATACAAGAATAAAATAATGTAATGACTGTGCGATAGATAACAACAGGATCAATAAGTATGTATCAGAATTTAAAACTATTAAGAAATAAAGAAGTTGGACAGAAGACAGGTAGACGAACGGACTTGAAAATCTTTCTCAGTTTGCCCGTAGTGGGGGTAGAGGGGAAGGAGTCCTAATTTTGAATATTTGAGGTCAGTTTTGAAAAAAAGAACGCTAGAAGCTAAACGGTCCCTGATTGGCTGTGGTATAATATACAAACGATTGAATAAAAGCAATTAGTAGTTGGTATTCGGGGCCACTTGTTAAAAGAATTTATTCACTAAAGTTGTTTTAAGACAAGAAAGGAGTACATTCTTGTTTGCTATTCTGCTCTAGCAGCGATCTGGATTTGTTACCATATATCGCAATATTCAACTGTTTAGTGTGTAAGTTTCTTTGATGCGGTAAGAATGAAAACCTTTTATATTGTCAATTTTATCATTATTATGTATGCATTATTGAATCAGTATCAACCTTATGGGGAAAAACGTTTATCTAGAGGGAAGTCAACATCAAACACTGTGTTGTTTCACAGCGTTGTTAGCAAATGTATTAACCTTTTGTAGAAAAGCAAGACAGGCTTTCTACCATATTGGGAGAAAAGAAAATTAAATATTAATGAAAAAATGTTGTATTATGACATAAGACCAGGAAGATCACTGGCCGTCTTCTTCAGCAAGTCACCGTGATTGTACATAACTTGATATTATTAATGTAAATTGTTTCCTTTGTCAAGGAAAGTGTCAAACGGTGGTTTGAAAGTTATTTATCCACGAAAGGGGTACCAACCAAATTGAGAACGTTAACTAATTGTTTAGTTACCATACTGATGTCTGATGATATTGCAAATGTTAGAGTAGGGAAAGAGAGAGACTATTAGATGCTGAGTTGGACACATTTATATTGTTCCAGGGTTTCTTCTACGTTTGAAAGTGAGCCCAGGTGATCAAATACCTGACCATAAGTTCTGCAGTGAGGCCATATCTACTGAGTGCCTGCACATAAATATATTACAAGAAGCAGAAGCGTGACTTGGCAGTGGAAGCTGACATAGTATACTTCAGTCAGCCTGTTACCATAAATCCCAGATAAGCAATCGTGTCTGGGGTATTTGATATCGCAAACAATCCAACTCTCAATTTCCCAAAATGTATTGTGTCAGACAGTGATGAATCCAACCGTTCGAATAACCTGTACCCTTTTCTAGGAGCAAGGAATACTTGACACTTTTCTAGCTTGACTCATATAAATAATTGTGGGAAAACACAGACTCAATTATATTTGTGAATTAATTGTTGTAAATATTTATATTATCATTTTGGTTGATTATTCCTGGGTCTAAAAGAATAACAAAGATACAGGAAAATAAACTGTAAAAAAATATGTTAAACTTAACCAGTGACTTGTTTAATCATTGTTTATTAGTAATAGGTGTAGTTGTTGTCCTGTTTCTACACTTCATTACATTGCATATACCCTAGACACTTGCTAGACAATATACACACACCATTACACTTCAGTAGGGGAAGATATATAATCGGGTGAGGTCATTGGTGGAAGCAGCTGTAAACTTATATGAATTTAATAAACCTCAGGGGCGTGCATAGCTGACCTCACACCAGATAGAATTAAAATTAATAATATTTATAGAATAACACCAAATCCACCACAAAGGCCTATGCTCCTTGGGAGCGGAGGGTAATAAATGAATGGATGAATCATTGAATTCTTCAATTATTGGCAGACCTACCTAATTACTTTTATCTTAAAGTAATGTTAGTGGTTTTTCTCTATAAAGTTGACCTATGTATTCAACTATGTCTTCTGTCTCCAGTAATAATATATCAGAGTGCCTCTCTCGGCAAAGGTACTGGGCTCCGGGATCGAAACCTGTATCTTACCCAGCAGTAAATGGGCGCATGTAGGCAAAGGCAGCAAGTAAGGGAATTGGTCACCCCCACCTCGTAAAGCTGGAACTAGTATCGTGAAGTGTCTAAAACTTCAATCCCCCTACGGATGTGACAGCTTCGTGACGACTTTGACCTTATTGTTGTAATGCTCTTTCGTAACTTTGACCTTATTGTTGTAATGCTCTGTCGTAACTTTGACCTTATTGTTGTAATGCTCTGTCGTAACTTTGACCTTATTGTTGTAATGCTCTGTCGTAACTTTGACCTTATTTTTGTAATGCTCTGTAGTAACGTTGACCTTATTGTTGTAATGCTCTGTCGTAACTTTGACCTTATTGTTGTAATGCTCTGTCGTAATTTTGACCTTATTGTTGTAATGCTCTGTCGTAACTTTGACCTTATTGTTGTAATGCTGTGTCGTAACTTTGACCTTATTGTTGTAATGCTCTGTCGTAACTTTGACCTTATTGTTGTAATGCTCTGTCGTAACTTTGACCTTATTGTTGTAATGCTCTGTCGTAACTTTGACCTTATTGTTGTAATGCTCTGTCGTAACTTTGACCTTATTGTTGTAATGCTCTGTCGTAACTATGACCTTATTGTTGTAATGCTCTGTCGTAACTTTTACCTTATTGTTGTAATACTCTGTCGTAACTTTGACCTCAGATATCCCTGTGTTGAAGTGTCTTATTTTGTCTGTTAGTTCCCAAACTCTTTTGTGCACAGTTTTTCAATCATTACTATAATGTTTTTCTATATTTTTTTGGCTTTGTTTGCTCAGCCATATTTGCTTTTTGTTTCTTTACTTATATTGTATTTGCTTTGCCATTTTTTCTGGGCTTTATTTTTAAATCGATTAGTTGCAGTATTTCTCCTGTTATTAATTTTATTTTTGAAGTTTTTTATTTGTTAGTTCTGTCAATGTTTGTTGAACTGATTCTTTAAGCCCTTCGCACTCACTTTGCATTTTTACAAAATGTTTATAGTGTTTACTACGATATCTCATTATTTGTCTCTTAGCTCTGCATTCTCTTTTAACAATTAAAGGTCTAGTTTCATGTTCCTAATTTTTCTGTTTGTTTTTCTTTACTTTTATTCTTTTTGTCCCACTCAGTTATACGTGGTCATTATCGTATTTAGTGCCTTGCCTGTTTTTACTGCTAATATTGCGTTTCGAATCTTTTTATCGATCAGCATAAAATCAAATGGATCATCCATGCCTTTTATTATCTGGGCTTTTCCATGCCCATAATCTTTTTGGATACTGTTTGATCCTAGAGTTTCCTATGACCACATTACACATTTTTTTCCACTTTATTTCGATCACCAAATAATAATATCTTACAATTTTCTGTTCCCTACTTTGGAATTAAAATCTCTAACAACGACAGTAACTTTCTGTGATTTAGTGGATGGCGATGCGGGGAACTGTGATTTAGTGTGAACCTTAGCCACTGGTATATCATTATGAAATGTTTGCATATCGTCTTCTGGGTTATTGGGTATTGATGCGTGAAGTTTGATGATATTTATATCTTTTAGTTTTTAGTGCAGTTTGACTAGTAAAGCTATGTCTTTATATTTTTCATTATTCTTTGGCTGCTAGTGAATGTTCTTCGTCAATAATTAATCCGTCTTACTCCTACCAGACAGTTCTGTGTTGATCAAAACTTGAGTATATTATTTTATATTTATCTAACTGCCTCATGTCTGCAGCTATCCATCTCATGTAATGCATTAAAAAAATGTTTATCTTCATTCTCTCTATTTGTCTCTTTACATTTTCTAAATTTAAATCTTCCGTCGGTGTTCGAAGATTCCATGTGGCTATTCTACAGTTGTTCGTTTTGCCAACAGTAGCCAGTTTTCGGTCTAGTGTCAGGTGTGACTCGTAATTTTCCCTACAGGATTAACAATTTCCGCGGGGTCTTGTATTAATGTTATTCATCATCATCATCTGTACGTATTTGTATGGAGACATAACTATTCTCGGAGAAACTCCTTGAACATAAATATTTGTTTGTGGTTACCAATCGTTTTCTACTGAGGTTTGTTTACGGGAGTCTTCGCTAGCTTGACAGAGACTCCACCGGCAAGGTAGCACGAGCTGGGGAAGTTTTAAGGCACGTCCTGCTCGCCTGACAACCATTTCATCAAGCATTGGATAAATTTGATAGACACCGGTCCTACTCCCCGTCCCACTAAGCTTTCTATGGCTGCTGCCAGTGGGTCCGTGGCTGTTTATGTGAGTCACCTCTACTCCAGCAAATATCAACCATATCTGGATGATATTGGTTATCCTTCACATGTGACACGCTTGGTTAAGGATTGTCGCCCATCATTCCTGGTTCAATTATGTAGGACAATTAAAACTACTCCATTAGTATTTTCTTTACACGACGATTCTTATAAGCCTAGATGGTTTGCTTGTAGTAAGTAATGTTTGGCATTAGCTGAACTCATGTGCAGCAATAATGGAAATTGACTTTCATAAATGGTTGTTTGCACAGAAGAAAAGGATTGAAATGGTATGACACGCACGTGCGATCACATGACAGTTGTTTTAACATGACGTGCTCTATCACATCACTTCTATTTCAAGTAGGAAACATGGAGAAAAACAACAACAACAATGTAGAAGTTACATACTTCCACAAATGTGTGCTTGGGCAGAATAGAAGAATTAAAACTAAGACAAGATCACTGAGAGGAACTGATGACAAGATCACTATAATGTGGAACTGATGACAAGATCACTAATGTGGAACTGATTACAAGATCATTAATGTTAAACTGGTGACAAGATCACTAATGTGGAACTGATGACAAGATCACTAATGTGGAACTGATGACAAGATCACTAATGTGGAACTGATTACAAGATCATTAATGTTAAACTGGTGACAAGATCACTAATGTGGAACTGATGACAATATCACTAATGTGGAACTGATGACAAGATCACTAATGTGGAACTGATGACTAGATCACTAATGTGGAACTGATGACAAGATCACTAATGTGGAACTGATGACACGATCACTAATGTGGAACTGATTACAAGATCATTAATATTAAACTGGTGACAAGATCACTAATGTGGAACTGATGACAAGATCACTAATGTGGAACTGATGACAAGATCACTAATGTAGAACTGATGACTAGATCACTAATGTGGAACTGATGACAAGATCACTAATGTGGAACTGATGACAAGATCACTAATGTAGAACTGATGACAAGATCACTAATGTGGAACTAATTACAAGATCATTAATGTTAAACTGGTGACAAGATCACTAATGTGGAACTGGTGACAAGATCACTAATGTGGAACTGATGACAAGATCACTAATGTAGAACTGATGACTAGATCACTAATGTGGAACTAATGACAAGATCACTAATGTGGAACTGATTACAAGATCATTAATGTTAAACTGGTGACAAGATCACTAATGTGGAACTGGTGACAAGATCACTAATGTGGAACTGATGACAAGATCACTAAAGTGTAACTGATGACAAGATCACTAATGTGGAACTGATGACAAGAAAAATAAGTGAAACATGCCGCTGTCGTTGGATAGGTCACACACTGAGGACAACAATTGATAGCATTACAATGTAGTCCTTGTTCTGGAATCCCGGTGTAAGAGAAAATGGAAAAGACCTTAAACTACTCGCAGAAGTGAATTGGTGATACAAGGGATAAAGGAAGCAATGAAAGAAATTGAACGAACGACAAAGAACTGGAAAACTGCTCGAGAATTTGTTGGAGCATTAAGCACCACACGGCGTTGAGGGAAGTTAATAAATACAATGAATTCAACACAGCCTAGGTTACAACAAAAATAACTTATGGGAATAGAACTTAAGAAAATGGCATACATCCAAAGCAGACAAGGCAAAATAATGAATAATATGAAAAGAGAACGGTTACAAACAGTGAGTAATACTATTTAATACTATTTCATTTGTCTACTAACTCGAGGCGTCGCAGATGGAATTAAGTATTGATTTCCAATCCCATGCACCCAACGCGGTCCAGTGTGCTATCATGTTGTTTTTCTTCATGTGTCCGTCATCCTTTTTATTCATCTTCTCCTGTGACGGGTGTTAAACGAGGTCGCTTTAATTTAGGTGCTATATGTCCGCTGCAAGAGAATGTGAATTATTGGTACAGGCTTCCTGCATGGAGGCCAGCTACCGTGGTTGCTCCATGCTCCGTAAGACGGGCAAAGGAAAATGATATATTGATGATGATGATGGACAGGATTCCCTTTCATAAGGTAACCATAGTAACGTGAACAATACTTGAGAAGGAAACTTACGAAACAAAGACGGGGGGAATGGAGAGAGAGAGAAAGAGAGATAGTGTGTGTGTGTGTGTGTGTGTGTGTGTGTGCGTGCGTGTTCTGTGTCAAAGAAGAGACGCTAACGTATATCTATTACCATATAGTCTGCACAAACTTAAAAGCAAAACGGGACGATCCGGTTAAATATTAGTTGTCTTGCTTTTCCTCGCATGGCAAAGTTATCGGGTTCGGTCTACCCAACTGTAAATGGGTACTTGACTCTGCTCTTGAGTTAGTGAAGGCAATATATATATATATATATATATATATATATATATATATATATATATATATATATATATATATATATATATATATATATATATATATATATATATATATATGTATATGTATATATATATATATATATATATATATATATATATATATATATATATATATATATATATATATATATATATATATATATATATATATATATATATATATATATATATATATATATATATATATATATATATATATATATATATATATATAGTACACATTTCAAGGGATATCACACAATGTAACAAAATAAGTGATAAGCAAAGAAAACAGGCTGTCTAATTTAAGAGTGAAGTTGCCGGAGCCAGGTATTTTATTGCATTCGCTTTGAAGAAGTAAAGAGAAGGCGATAAAAGCAAAGATAAGAGAGGGGCGATCCTAATGGCGAGAAAAGTGACAGAATTTCTGATTCAAATTACGGCACATGGTCTTCCTATAGTGTTCTTCATCGTCCATTTACTAGTCTTCGCGAGTCACAGCTTGAGAACCTCTGACTTAATGGTTATAACTTGTGACCAAGAAAATCGATCAATCTATCTCATCATGCGGGTCCGATGATTGAACTGGCAGAATGTAGAACGTTGTTTGATTTGTGGAATGAGTTAATATTCTCCATAATGGTTTGAACGTCTTACATCATTTTCTGTGATTCCTCTCTTTATTCTACTGTTGACTGCATCATCATCCTCATTATCATTAGTATCATCATCATCATCCTCATCATCATAATTATCGTCATCATCCTCACCCTCATTATCATCATCATCATTATTATCATCATCATTCTCATCATCACCATCATCATCATCAATTATCCCTTACGTTGTCTTCTTCAACAAGTTTTTCCTACACTCTTCTTCTCTCAGAATTGTCGCCTTCTTCTTCATCTTTTGTTTTCTTCTACATCTTTTCCCTCATATTCTTCCAGATTATCTTCTTTTTCGTCTTCTTCTTTCACACTCTCATCTACTTCTTCTTTCACACTCTCATCTACTTCTTCTTTCACACTCTCATCTACTTCTTCGACAATTTTCTTCCTTTTACTGCTCTACGTGTTTCTTCCTCTTCGTTATCAAATATTTTTTCTCCTGTTCCTTCTCCTCGTTCTTTTGTTCTTCCTCCAAAGAAGTAACCAGCAGATCCATGTTTTGAATGTTGTAGGCTACACTTATTCATTTGACAAAGTGAATCACGAGTAAATTATCAAAATGATATAAAGAATAAACAGCTGTGGTAAATAACATGTACTGGCAACAAACTGCAGCTGTAAGAATTAGCAATGACGTATGAACATTTCAGCAGGTTTAAAAAAAATGGTTACACAGAGATGTGTGTTGTCACCAGATCTGTTCAATTTGGTTTGTGAAAAGAAAAGAAAAAAATTTAATCCATAGACGACATGCCAGAAATATCAGTGGGTGGACATAATATAATTAACTTGAGGTACGCCGATAAAACACTTTTAATGGCAAATAGTGAAAATGAGTTGTAGGAAATGGTTGATACAGAAGTGACAGAAAGTTAAAATAAAGGCCTTAGCCTAACACGGAACAATTTTAATTAAACAGGTCCATAGATTCAAATACCTGGGCACATTAATAAAATCGGATGGATGTTGTATCTCAGAACTGATGTGTAGAATATACCAAGTAAAAGCAGTATTCTATTTAAAATGAAAAGCATCAAAGCATGGGAAGAAGTCAACAACAGATTTGATCAATAATACTGTAGATAGGAAATTCTGTTATGTAAAGGTAATAATAATAATAATAGCCCCTTCGGTCATAACTGACTATGAGAATGCGATCCTGAAGAGAGTCATCAGCTGCTTATTTTCCTCGTTAGGAATTTCGTTTTCTCCTCTCTTCTGCTTGCTGTGAGAGCTTCTTTTCGCCCAATCTGAGGTGGCGCCGTAGATAGAGCATCGCCGCTTGGTGCGATCGGCAGCTTCATCCTCCAAGGTTGCTGGATTTACGTCCAGTGCCCTCATATCTCTCTTGCACACATCTCTCTTGCACACATCTCTCTTGCACACATCTCTCTCGCACACATCTCTCTTGCACACATCTCTCTTGCACACATCTCTCTTGCTCACATCTCTCTTGCACACATCTTTGAAAAGGTATGTCACATAGTTTAAATAATTACCGGATTAATAATTGAACAAGAATTTCAGCTTTTGTTACTTCTTCCTTTATTTAATTTTATGTTTGAAAAAAAAAGAAAGAAATTATTGACAGATTACTCGTGACAAGACCAGGCAATGCCTCTAGATATCTATATTTATTTATTAAGTTTTGTTTCCATGTCTTCTGTTTCCCTTGTGAGCCTGTCTTCAGTTAGCTTTCTCCTTGTCTTTTCTAGTCTCTCTCTATTCCTATTACCTTGAGGCATCCAGAAGAATTACAACTTTGTAACGCTATCACTTAGTTTCCTCAATGCCTGTCCCATCCAACGTCCCGTCCCATGCAACGTCCCATCCTATCATGTCTTCAACTCCTGGACCACTTGTGTTTGATAGACTCTTCCCACCCCTTCCACATTGGTCATCTTGTCATACTATTTTATTCAATATATTGCTTTCTTTGAAAGAAAAAAACAACACACACACACTTTAAGGTGTGCCTGGGAACACTAGGCACACTACGTGTGCAATCCACTGTCAAAACTGTATTGCTCTATCGTAACCTTTGCAAAATTTACATTTTATATTCGAACCATATCGGGTCGATACGGGACAAGTTCCAATAATAGTACGGGGAATAACCTATGTGAATTGTAAAACTTTTGTGTTTGAATGTGTTGTCTACCCTTTTCTCATGCCGCGGCTCACCGATGAGACAAAAATAGAGCTGGGCACCTGCTCCCTCGGGCATGTCGTAAAAGGTGACAGATATGAATTTGTGCGTGCGACTGGAAACGTTATCCTATAAAACAAATTACTACAAAAACCACCAGAGCAAAAGCACATGAATGCTTGTCGGAAGCTTCCTCCTACAGGACCAGCTGTTGCAGGAGTTCCATAAGTAGCGGAAGGAAAAATATATAAATAAACAATAAACGAAAGTAAGTAAATAGGAAGCAGGTACAAAAAGAAGATTGATACTAAGCAACAGAAACGTAAGCAAAGTCGGCTCACTAGACAACAAAGTCTGTAATATTTGGACATGCGTCTAAATATAACCGTCACAAACAAATTAACACTATCTCTAATTTCAACTGACTTTAATTTCTACTTTGTTCGTCTCAACATCTTTTCAGCCTGGGAATTCAAATTTTTACTTACTAAAAGGCGGTACGCATTTGTAGGATGCTCATTTGGGTCAATTCCGACGTTAATTTCTACTAATACTGATTCTGGTAAATCTGTACCTTTCTCCTTATTGTGTTCATTCAGACTACCAGATGAGGCGCCAATTTCATCAGGAACACCGTCTACTGTCACTGTATATTCTCCTACTAGCGCATTTACATCTATAGTCTCAATTTCTTCCAACATTTCAATATTATCTTCTATTGTTACGGGTTGCCTCCCCTGCTTTGCAGTAGTGGTTCAACATTGGCCAAAACTCAAGAGCGTCTACTATGGGCCTTCAAAGATGTATACCTTCGCAAAATATTACTCTTGGCAGAGTTGTAGATAGAAGGATAATGATGCTTCTATCTCAAGGGAGTTTTCACAAGATATTCAGAAAAGCGAGAACAATGCTGGATTGGCTGAGCACGTTAACTCTATGATCTGCCGAGAACTTTTGTGAAGGATTAAGCAATTATTATTTTAGCTCGTCAAGCCCCCACCCTGATTTACTCAGTGCAATTCTTATTATTATGGTATAGCTCTGTTTAGAGTGTATTTAATAAATTAACTGAGACAAACATGTAGTATATTTAAAATGATTAAATCGCAGTTAAATTTGTATAATTACAAATAACAAATTTAATAATCATTTAGCTTTAACAAGGGTTTAAAAGAATGAATAATGTTTTTTTTTTCCAGAAAGTTTGTGATGGGATAAAAGTTTATAAAGGTGTTCACGTGGAAGCTTATAGGTTTCACTTATCTGCCACGGGTAGGTTCTGCTTCCGCTGATGGATTGGTTCTTGGTAGACTGATTACTGATAACGCTCGTGGCTGATCAATGATGTAGGGCGTATCACGTTCCCAGAAGTGTCAGGGAGTATCTACAAAGTTGGTCCCTCGTCTTAAAGCTCAGTCACTGTTCCCTTCTTGTTCCAGAGAACTGGTACCACCACCAACAACTATTGTATAAGAATAGAAACGAACGCTCTCCTGAGTATTGCGTGTCCCGACACATACTTATGTCTTCCCTTTCTCTTATTTCACCATCCCATCTATCTCAGAATTTACCCTCGATGAGAATTAAAAGGAATCCCTCGAGATAAAACTTTCTTTACATTTAAATTGAATAGCTTAACTTTATTTTACCTTTAAATGAAAAGGTTAACAGTACAGATAGAATATGTTTACATTTACATCTCCACTGACTGAAAAGTGTTCACAACATAAATTGAGTATGTTTTCATTTATACCTACGCTGGTTGAGAAGTTTGAAACTTTCGTTAATTTTAAAGTGAATGTGTTTACATAGAGATTTACACTGGTATGAAAAGGTAAATATTATACTTAGAATGTACGCGTACATCATTTCTTTCATCTTTCCCTCCCTGCTCCATATGAAACTTGGGACTACTTAGGCTTTTAGTTCTCTTTAAGAAACTAGCGATAAGCAGTCACCAGCCCTTGCAGTGGTGGTTCATAAAATCATCATTCTATACGCCGAGGTTGTCAGCCTCAAATGACTTAGACATCCACTAGCGATTTCCACATATTAATATTCAAATGGCAATATATGCATATTAGTTCACATGTTAGTAATGAAAAATATAGAACGTAAAATGACAACTTACGCCAATCCTGGCTCGCAGACGTTTTGCTCAGATCAATAAAGGAACTTGAATCGGCCTCTTACACGTGTTCTTGGGGGGTCATTATTTTTAACCTTGATTCCCAGTATGACTCATTGTTTCAGTTTCCTCAGATTCCGGTTCCTTATTAAAATGGTTTTTCTGGGCTCTTTAAGCCCGTCAAGATTTCCACAAAGTCCGGCCTGATAAATGGAATTCTGAATTCTAACTTCTGGCAAGATCTGGTTGTGTCGTCTTTGGCAAGCGATTTCTCACAGTGAATTAAAACTGCGAAAAAGGTCCGGTTATATTGACGGTCCTACCCCCGTGTCACAGAGGTTTTATGATCGTTGAATTGCCTATATCCTCTTAACATATCGTCGTCTGCATTCTCCCTTGGCAAAACGTAGCTTCTCGGTGAGCGCTGAGTTGGGGCGTGAATCCCGACATCTCCCCCGGTGCAGTGTCAGACATCTGTCTGGTATTTTTGCATCTGACACGTAGTTTCCTTCCTCGGTAGATTCTCAGTGTTAGGGTGGAGAAGGCGCCATCACGCATTCGCTCAGAATGGTCATTTTGGCGTGAGGTGCGAAGACAGGAGGTGTTAAGAGAAGGGGAGGCTATTGCGTAGTTTATGGAAATAGTGTACATCTTGGTCTGGTGTTTCATATATACTGGAGGGAGTTAGATTTCATTTCACTCAGTAACTTCGCAGTCAAGACTAGAACAAGCCTTCGTTCGATTTCTAGAATCTCTGTTAATAGAGATGTCATTTAGTATGATCGTAGTGGTTTAAGTTCTTAGTAGTTCTGTGTTGAGGTAAATCTTATATTATTATCTAGTATTTTGTAAGTGTTAAAGTGTTAAATAGCTTATTTCATTTTGCTAGTTAGATTTGTGCAGAGAGTTAAATTATTAAGTCCGTTATATTCTCTAGTCGACGAGTTACAGTGGAAAGCGGAATAAATTATAATTTCTAGCTTAAAATCATGTAGCCATAATGGATTTAATTTAACTGCTAATACGCAGTCGAGAATATTTTAAAACTAACTTATTAAATGATGCTACATCTTGAGTATTGACGGAATGCGTAGGTATTCCTAATTCAGGATGTTTGATTTTTAAATATAACTTATTCCACGGGAAGTGTTAAACTATAAGACAAGCTACGCTTGCAGTTTAAATTATCAGTTATAGTATGTATAATTATTTGATAAGTGTTCTTTCCATTTATATATAGTGAAACTGTGGTACCCAAAATTTGCCAGCGTTTGAGTAAAGAGATATATCTGTGAAGAAAACAACAGACATTCTTACCTTAAAGATTTGATGTATAACTTTTGCAAGAACTTTAAGATTTTAAAGAAGTAACAGGTCATCGAGCCTGATTTGATTCTTCCTGAGAACACTCTAGTCATTTTTCAGCCTTTGTGGCAAGTAACATATTTCAATCAGTAACTTTCCCGACACTGTTGACAAGTGGTAGTGTGACCAACTAAATTCCTATACTGAGAGAAGGTGCCGACCTGACATTCCTCATTCGTTTGAAATCTAAGATGTTGACACTGTGCTCGCTATAAACGCTCGTGCCTGGACAATTTTATGTGACTTAAACAGACATCCAAAACAATAGTATTCCCAAGAGAACGGTCCCGGAAGTAGTGAATTCAACCCGTCTTTTTGGACCTGGGGTTTTCTTGGCCAAGATTGCCATTGAAGATTCTGTATGGGCAAGTCCTAAAAATATTGTTTTTTTGTTGTTCCCGAAGTGGCTACCAAAGCTGTGAGTATAACAAAAAAAATTCACGTGATCACAGTTGCATGAATAGAGTGAATGCAGGACGGAGCGATCCCTTTATGGTGGTAATTTGACACCCATTCATTTTTTGCTGTCATATATATATATATATATATATATATATATATATATATATATATATATATATATATATATATATATTCCCTTAGACTAGATCAGAGTATCCAGTCTGTTCATACCTTAAAGGGGAAGAATTTTAGACTAAATCATATGTATCTGTGACTCTTTGGGCTATCACTTTCTTCTAACAGGACTGTGGGCTATACATCGAGGGAAGGATCATACCAACGGATCTATCATTCTTGTAGCATTTCTTGATTTTTTTTTGTTTATGATTTTTTTTGTATATGCTTGATGTGATTTGATATGTTGTGAGAGAAGTTTAGTCTTGATAAATAAACTACTCATAAAATTTATTCCAGCGTGTCGGTCAGTTCGTTTTCCCAAACTTTTCATATAATCATTGTCATAGTTTTTCCCACGTCTGTACGTCTAACTGTCGTCTTATGTGTGTATGTATGTGAGTGGATATATATATATATATATATATATATATATATATATATATATATATATATATATTATATATGTATGTAGACTGTCTGACTCAATCTAAATCTGTCGTAGAAGATAGGTGAAAGAGAGAGAAGATTTCTTGATTTCAGAGACAGCCTCTATCACATTTCTACCATCTCACTCGTGGAAATCTATTGCTATTACCACTTCTCACTGTGAATATCACTTATTCTAATCTATTCAGAAGGGACCAACCCAAGTCTTAATTCCCCTATCGAAAATCTACGACACCCCGCATCTGTTTGTTATGAAGCTACTGATGGCTCCAATCATTTCAAACATGCTTGTTGGGTGGGGTAATTTCAAAATATTCCGACATGGAATAATTTTGCGCGTGATGCAAAGGTCACGTCTCCCATATGTGGCAATAAAACATCCGATGCCTGGTGTACAAACTCACCAACACATCTGTAAACTCATACGACAATGTGTTTCAGATGTAACAATATATTACTTTCAGATAAAGTAATGTCTAAGTGAAAGTCGGACAGGAAACGATTATGTCATTCGTGTCTGTCCTAAATGTGTTGCACAGCCGAGGAATATTGTTATCTGTCGCTTGAGCACACAACTCCACGCGAAAACTAAGCAGACCAATATGGGTTTTATCTGCGATAATCTCAGCAAATCTGTGCCGCTCCTAGCAAATGTGATGTATTATCACTAACAAGGAGTGTCAAATGTTTTGACAATATCAAATATCTGCTTCATAACAGAGAAAGAAAAAAGTGCTGACCATGGAAAAGCACGTAAATAATCAGTACAACAAATGTAAGTGATTACTGCCGTAGTGAAAGATAGATCGAGAAGGGGTCGCCCAAAATCTATCTCGTCACAAAGATGATAATACAGAGTTGGCACTACGGGAGGAATTATCAATCAGTGGCTTCAGAGAAACAGTTTTGAAGTCACCAGTTATAAAGGTATTTCACTAAAGGACGTTCCAGTGTCAGAATGCAGTATAAGGACTTTGGTTTGTAGTATTTCAGTTGGAAGTGGGCAAGGATTTAAAAGATGCTCTTGTCCAAAAGGTTGTGCATCCAAAAAATGCTAACGCTGCAAACATGCCAAGATACGCAACTCTTCATGTCACTCGGGAACATCCTGTGAAAATTTGTGACTTAAAGTTATCAGTTATGCAGAGATTGCATGAACCTAACTTACTGTTTCTGTTTCTTGATGAATATAATAAATTAAAGTATTTTGATGCCTATATAATACAAACAAATTGTTTTACAATAACACTGCATTAATATAAAACTAGATATCATGTGTTAATTGCTAAGTTGAAAGTATCAGTAATCCAGTTCACATCAACATTTCTTACTCTTTCTGTTTCTTGATCAATATTATTGAAAGTCTGAGAGTGTACGAAGAAGAAATACAACACTTTTATCGCTATATAATAGATACTTTTGACAAAGTGAAACACCAAGACCTTTTTGATATTTTACATGAACTAAATACCACCCTGTTCACAAAGTTCCGGGGGCCAGAAATGAGCACATGAGTTCTTGACATCTACAAATTGAATCATAATACGATTCTTCTTCCATTACTAGTTTAATTTAATTAATCTCATGCTTAGATTAATTTTCCGAACTGACCCTGAAGTTTACATCGATTCATCTATAAAATATAGGCTATATACTCAGCCTTATTTCCTTGGAAGAAATACAAGACACGACCTTCTTGCTTGACGGATAGCGTAACAAAGGCCCTGTAACCAAGTCACCCGGCGTGACCTTCCCAACGCGAATGCGTCATAATCTCCGCATATATTTCGCGTTCACTATACCGTAAAATATCGACATATTCTATAAATATTAATGACCCCTAAACGTTGCGCATGGGTAAACCCCAGCAGACGCCATCATTTAAAATAACACCGTAACAGATTTCCTGTCAGACGGGGGCAAAAAAAATCTATCAAATAGATTTTTTTTTAACAATATTAATCAAATTATCAAAAATTTAACAAAACCCGACGTATGACCTACGATGTTCTATCTAGAACAGTGTCGCGGTCATGTCAGTAATATATTATAATAAAATCAACGTCATATCATACATATACCTTATATTAAACAAGGAAATGTCACTGTCACTAACTAATTAACTAATTAATTTGTTGTATGTATAGACTAACTAATAATGTGAGGTGTTATTAAAATTATTCTAACTAACTAAAATTAAAATAATTAATTATAGTATGTAAGTATTCTCTTCTTCTTCTTCCGTCCTTAGCCACAGACTGTCAAAGCAGTCAGTGGCCATTACGCCTAGTGGCGTCTTAGGGCAACAGCAGATAGGTTTTCTTCGCCATTGTTTCCCATCACGCCTATTGGCGTCATTAGGGCAACGGCAAATCAATCCATCTGCTGTTGTTTCCGTAAATCGGCAGGAATCTGCGATCAGATTTGAAGGAGAACTAAGTGGATTCAGAGCAATTAAGAGAGGAGTTAGACAGGGATGTGTGTTATCACCTGATCTTTTTAACATATACAGCTAGACGATACTTCGAAACATTGATCAGCTCGAGGGAATTAAATTCGGAAGAAATATCAACAATCTGAGATATGCAGATGACACAGTTTTAATAGCAGAGTCAGAGGAAAATCTACAAATCATTCTATCCAAAGTATTGGAAGAGAGCGAGTTGAAAGGATTATCTTTGAATGTCAAGAAAACTGTGTGCATGGTAGTTTCTAAGAAATTACAAATACCTATATGCTCTTTGAACAGCAAAAGAGAAAAAATCAAACAAGTCAATCTCTTTAAATACTTAGGCTACACATTGATATCAGATGTGACACAGAGATAAAGAAGAGGATCGCCATGTCCAAAGAAGTTTTTACTAGGATGAGCAACGTAATGAAAAACAGAAACATCACCATAAGCATAAAAATTCGCTTTCTAAGGGGCTACGTGTGGTCCGTTCTTTTATTTGGATGCGAATGTTGGACAATGAGTAACCAAATTGTGAAAAAACTGGAGGCAGCAGAAATGTGGTTTTTGAGAAGGATACTGAGAATATCGTGGACAGAGAAGAAAACAAATAGATCGCTCATTAAAACCATCAGGAAAAGACACAAATGAAATTTATGGGACATATAAACTCTTTGACTCCGCAATTATTTTCCACCCTGTGCCGTAATTTTAATTCATGATAGACTAAAAACAACGCTCAGAGAGTTGTTTTGGCACGGGTGTGAAATCTGACCAACGCTCTGAGCGTTGTTCCGGAGTCAAAGAGTTTAACAGAAGAGGAGGAGTGGAGGAATTAGTCTTACAGTATGTGGGAAAATACCAGGTAGGAGAGGAAGGCAGAGAAAGATGTATGTGGAAAGCTTAAACAACTGGGCAACAAACAACAGCATGGGCAACAACAACATCATTAGACTATCAAAAGACAGAGAAGATTGGAGGGTCATGATCGCCAATGTCTGTTCCAGACCAGGCACCTGAAGAAGAATAGATACAATTTGTATAATAATGATGTTAATGATTAGTTTAAAGCTTATAATAATAATTTAAAGCTTAGTGCATCATAATCATTGTAGAAGATAGGACAATAATTTCTAAGTGTATAAATTATTAAGTTTATAGCAGAGCAAGGAATAAACATTGCGCACTTTTGCATGGGTAAAACAACATTGAAATTTGCCCAATTCAGGAAATAGGCAGTTTCACGAATTGGGTGCAACATAAACACCGGTGGTTGGGTTTTCTAAAAATACGAGTATCAAAATATGAGAAAACGGAACACGAATTTTCCAGAAATTCCGTCATTGCTGAGAAGTAGATAAGCTGATGCAAGCTAACGGTCGATTTGAAACTTAATTGTAACAATTATAATACGAACATTGAATTAGGGTGGACCGTGTATTTTCATAGTTACTGCACACAGTAGAATAAGAGATGGACTCGCGAGACATTTTTCGTCGATTTTTCGGATTTCCAAATCGACATCCATTCCCGTCTGATTTTGATGACGACGATTATAATGAGCATCCAGAGGATAAACGTAACAATGGCGATGAAGGGTGGGTATGAGTTTCTGTTAGAAATGTTTCCTATTAAGTGAATGTGTAACTGCATTTATCTTAATTGTAAGATAGCTGTAGCCGTAAACAGAGGCATCCCTCAAGTACTTGGCACCCGGGGCGGATCATACCCTTGGCACCCCTTTCCCCAATAAAAAAGCACTTGCAAGTAGGCCTACATTTTCAACAGTGAGTAAGTAGCCTACTATAATAATAGTGTCCGATGGCACCCCCTTTCTGGTTGTCATCCGAGGCGGTCCGCCCCTCGCACTCCCTCCCCCTTAGTACGCCACTGGCCGTAAATAAAATGATGCAAGCCAGTTCTAAGGTCAACTCGACCGTTCGTTTTACTGTTCTTGGGGTAAATGGATTGACCTTGGTTATTTTAATTCTAACACGTTTGTTTGATTGCAGTACATTGGATAATGCTCTGTCATGTGATAATTTCTTTAGTTGAAATGGAGAACAGTGGGACGTGACTGTACAATACGAAAAATTTCAAGGATGCAGTAATAGGTGGTTAGGGTTATGTTTGTTGTTATTGTTAATCAGAATTGACATCATTGCACTCTGGGCAAACCCATAGATGCTGAGTCTCCCTCAGTTAATGTCGAAGGGTATGAATGCTAATTGTTCCTGTTGCATGCTGGTTTTATACGCACCCAATGCATCCTCTCTTACATACAGCCCTTCTAGTCTTATGTTTGATGCCAAATTCCTGCAGTCTTAGCCTTAATGATTCAATTGCAGTGTCGTTCTGGGTTGAAATGAAGCACAGTGGGCCATGTCCTCCTCTTTTCCCGAATCGATATCTACCCTGTGGGCAGTTAAGTCGGCCGCGTCGTTAGGGGTTAGTATTAGAGTTGGGTTAAGATTTAGAAATGCTAAACCTAACACAAAAACTCTAATCCTATAGAACTTTTGTATTAGGTTCAACATTTCTAAATGTAAACCAAACTCTAATCCCAACCCTTAATGACACGGCTGACTCAATTGGCCGCCAAATAGATAACTGTCCGAATTAGATTTCTCCCACGTCATCTCTTATTCATCTGCAATCATAACTCCCCGTACACTGTTACCATAAGCACATTCAGTGTTTCACAAAAGTGCCTTGAATGTGTTGTCATCGCACTCGCGTACAGAATCAATTTTGCTGCAGTTATCGTAGTAATAGGCCTACCACACCGCATTGCATGTTTTGTTTGTGGTTTCATCGTTAACGGTTTGAACGCATATAAACAAAGATGCTACCTAACATTAACCCTAACCCTACCTCTTTCCCACCTTATTGATACATAATAACTCTTCTTCACCCCCCCCCCCCTTTCCCCCCATAAGAAAAACCGCAAGATAACAGCATATGCTGCATTATAAATAACGAACAATAATCTCCAACTTGCCCATCATGAATCCGTAATCAAGTTCGTAAGAACAGACATCTGGGTTAAAGACAACCACATAGTCCATGGTGCTTCATTTTAACTGTTATTTTGTAAATGGCGAACATTACTTGTCCTTAGAATCTCTCCCTTATCCATATCCAGTGCACCCACTATGGATGCTGGTCTATCCACTCTTTCATTGCTGTATACCCCTGCATGACCAGGACAGTAGATCCACATCAGTTCTGAAGGTTCAAGGCCTCATTGGAGGTTTTCTATTCATGCCATTAGCCATCCATTTTGGACCTTCTGAAGCATGGACTGAGCATCTGACACAATAATTGGCCTACCAGGGCTGCAGTAGCTGCCTCTACATCCATTCTTATGCTGGAGATTGTTTTAATTTAAGCGGCACTATGTTCAGCAATTATCCTGCCCTTTACTCTAGCCGAGAAGCCCCAAATTTGATTTCTTACCACAGAATACAGACTCACCAATGTACACTATGGCATCATCATTCCTGGCATGATCTTTTATCAGTTGATTAATTTCTGGCTCTGCTTTTCCATTGCCCCAAGATCTGCACTCTCTGCCAAGGCTGATGATGACTTGCTGGTAGTCCCTGACATACTCCACTCTTCCCCCTTGAATATATTTTCTGCTGTGGTCACCTGCCTTATTGTTGCCTCTGCATGTGCCATCCATGGTATCCCCCTCTTTATTCTTGTTCCCTTAATGTCAGGCGTCTTCTCATGCAAGAGGTGCTTTTGGTCTCTTGTCACTCGCATATAGGCTTTTGCCTGGGCCATTGTATTTCTGGATCTAATCGACAGCAATCCAAGCATGTACCACATCATACAGTAGGGGTATCTTGCGTACAGCCTAAGACTATATGCATCCCTTCATTTTGAATGGGTTCCAGGCGTTCAAATGTGATATTGACAGTGTGAGTATTCCCAGACCATATTTGATTACTGACATGACTAGCTGATGAAACAGGAGAAACAGTAGTCTGTGCTCCAGGTGCATAGCGGCCATTGATTTTAGGACTGCTAGACCACTCTTGCACTTCTGTATGATTAGGTCAACATGGAAAGGAAAGAAAAGAAGCGTTAACTGATGACATGACTTTGTCACGAAGCAATAAGTCCATGAGGGCTTCATATGTGTGCTCAATTTTTGAGAGCTCAACCCAACGTGAGAACGTAAGACAAATATTTGCTATAAATTCAGAAAAATCTTTTCCAGTCTCCGGCAACAGAGATTTAAAGCGGAGACGATAGCCATCTTCATCAAGTTGATATTTTTTAATAACACAGCTCTGACAGTATCGTAGTTATTCTTATCAGGTCCTTCCAACATACTTACAGCTGTCATAGCTTCGCCTGAAAGTAGTTCCATTAGTCATGTGCAGTATTCCAACTTATCTATTTTGTGAGACTCACATGTGAGTTCAAACCTATTCAGATAGAATAAGACATCATCGGAGGTAGGTCTAAAAGGAGGCAACCTGATCTTATAAAACCCAGAATTGTTCTTATGTGAAGTTGTTTGAGTGTCTGGAGCATTGTGTGTATTATTGTCGTTCAATACCTTCATTTTCTCAAGTTCCATAGAGAACAACTTCTGCTCGTGAAGTCTACGGTTTTCATTTTCAGTAGCTTCCATTTGAAGTTTCTGTTTTTCAGTTTCTATTTGAAGTTTCTGAGCTTCCATTTGAAGTTTTTTATCTTCAGCTTCCATTTGAAGTTTATATTTTTCAGTTTCCATTTGAAGTTTTTTTTCTTCAGCTTCCATTTGAAGTCTCTGAGCTTCCTGTACTTTTGCATACTCAACGGTTGTTAATAGTTTTAACTCCTCAGGCTCCATACCAAGCGCCTTCCCTTGCTTGATGAAATAGTCCAAACTAGACATTATGCCTAATTTTATAAGTAGTTAACTTATCTAAGATATTTTGTAAAAAATTAACTTTATCCTTACTTAGTGGTTGGCAAGTCCTTGCTTATAGAACTTGTATACAAATATATAACATATAATTACAAATCAATTATAAAGTCGTGCATAAAATTAAGACAAGAAATACATGATGAAGGTACGGAAAATGACAAAACTCAAGACGAAATACCGAAGAACAAATGATAACGTTCGCAGAATCAAATAAACAAGAAAGCAGAACTAAAGAAAAAATATTGCAAAGAATGCAATGACACTGAGAGGAGTGACAAGACAAGCAACAGCACAGTGTATAAACAAAAAATTTGTATAGTAAGATTAGATGCACAATCACAAACAAATTAATCAAGAAACTAAGGCACAGACAAAAAATACCACAATAATGACAATAAAATAGTTCGTCACACCTAAACAATGGTGTCACAGATCACCAAACACAGTGGACTGAAAATCCTTCAGCAAAAATTTGCTGGAAATTTCCACTGCGGGAAATCAGCAAGAGTGTCCCTAAAGAACGCTTACGTAGGCCCTGGAATGAAAACTGGGATGTTTCCTACCGTAAGTCACCTCCCAACCAAACCCGCATAAACATGGAACATAGAACACTAAATGGAACAAACGGTACACGCTATCAAGAAAGGCTCGTTAACATATAACAGTGGCACAGTGCACATACAAAAACCACTTATCTTCAAAAAAGAACTCCCGGCCTTCGCGACAATGACATTGATGGGCATCGGGTATCACACTGTCTGTAGACTGGATCTCCTAGCTTCTCAGGTCCTTGAAACATACTGGTTGACGTCTAGTTGAACAACTTGTACACGAAAACTCGCACTGGCAACACTGTATAACTTGACTTGTACATCACAAAAAATTCTGTTAGTGGTTGTTCTGAGGAATGCTGTTACACTTCTGTTAGATGTTTATAGGGCGATACTGTCCAACTACTTCTGTTCTTGGTATCGTACCCCATATCACTGGAGCCACCACTTCTGTTACTGTTGTTTTTGGGTCATCCCTTCTATTACAGGCCACAAAGGCCATCACTTCTGTTGCATGATTCTTTTGGCTGCCACTTCTGTTGGTGTATGTGTGGGGGTTGTATGAAAGAGATAGTGCTACTGTCTCTCACAGCTGACAAGGTTGACGTCATGTCGGGCTTACTGTTAGTGGCCGACAGGTGTGTAAATATAATGGGCGAATGTCATGAGTTCTTTAGGTTTGTAAACGTCTTATGTAAACCCACACAACAGTAACGTTATGCCAGGAAACAGACCAACGGGTAAGACGAATTAGAACTTATAGTTTTCAACTTATGTATAATCCATAGATAAATTGAGTGCAACACCAGCAACTCATCATAAATTTACATAGCATACAATCCATCAGAAAGTTAAGTGCATCACTAGCAACTCATCATAAATGGTAATATATAATCCGCCAGAAAGTTGAGTGCATCACCAGCAACTCATCATAAATGGTAAATATATATAATCCATCAGAAATTGGTTGCATTAACAGCAATTCATTATAAATGGTAATAGCCAGTATAATCCATGGCATTAATAATATATTGAATCTCTTCCCTTAAAAAAAAACACTCTGGACACACTAGCGAGACTATAAGAACTGTCTCGAAGCTCTGCCAGATACCTAATGACCGAGATTATTGTTTCTCTATACAACTCAGTACATCTTCACTCAAGTGCGAACTAACAGCTTGAGATGTGAGCTCAGCTCACCCGTATCTCTCCCCCAACTACTCAGAACATTTGAACACTTTCTTTAAGTTTAAAAAAAAACTAACACATACTCAGTTGAGCTATGTTCAAGCACCCAAATAAAAAATCATCTCATAACTTTAAACGTGCTTACTAGCGTGTCTATAAAAAATCAGACCCGTACATAAAAATCCCAAACACTTAACTCCCACTCAAAAACATGACTTAACAAACGGCTAACACTAGTAAATGAGCTAGGGAGGGCAAAAGCAGAGAGTCTTGTCTTGTTCTGACAGTCTTGTTCTGACAGTCTTGTCTTGTTCTGACAGTCTTGTCTTATTCTGACAGTCTTGTCTTATTCTGACAGTCTTGTTTTGTTCTGACAGTCTTGTTTTGTTCTGACAGTCTTGTTTTGTTCTGACAGTCTTGTTCTGACAGTCTTGTCTTGTTCTGACAGTCTTGTCTTGTTCTGACAGTCTTGTCTTGTTCTGACAGTCTTGTTTTGTTCTGACAGTCTTGTTCTGACAGTCTTGTTTTGTTCTGACAGTCTTGTTCTGACAGTCTTGTCTTATTCTGACAGTCTTGTCTTGTTCTGACAGTCTTGTCTTGTTCTGACAGTCTTGTTTTGTTCTGACAGTCTTGTTCTGACAGTCTTGTTCTGACAGTCTTGTCTTGTTCTGACAGTCTTGTCTCGTTCTGACAGTCTTGTCTTGTTCTGACAGTCTTGTCTTGTTCTGACAGTCTTGTTCTGACAGTCTTGTCTCGTTCTGACAGTCTTGTCTTGTTCTGACAGTCTTGTTCTGACAGTCTTGTTCTGACAGTCTTGTCTCGTTCTGACAGTCTTGTCTTGTTCTGACAGTCTTGTTCTGACAGTCTTGTTCTGACAGTCTTGTCTTGTTCTGACAGTCTTGTCTTGTTCTGACAGTCTTGTTTTGTTCTGACAGTCTTGTCTTGTTCTGACAGTCTTGTTCTGACAGTCTTGTCTCGTTCTGACAGTCTTGTCTTGTTCTGACAGTCTTGTCTTGTTCTGACAGTCTTGTTCTGACAGTCTTGTTCTGACAGTCTTGTTCTGACAGTCTTGTCTCGTTCTGACAGTCTTGTCTTGTTCTGACAGTCTTGTCTTGTTCTTACAGTCTTGTTCTGACAGTCTTGTTCTGACAGTCTTGTCTCGTTCTGACAGTCTTGTCTTGTTCTGACAGTCTTGTTCTGACAGTCTTGTCTTGTTCTGACAGTCTTGTTCTGACAGTCTTGTCTTGTTCTGACAGTCTTGTCTTGTTCTGACAGTCTTGTTCTGACAGTCTTGTTCTGACAGTCTTGTTCTGACAGTCTTGTTCTGACAGTCTTGTCTCGTTCTGACAGTCTTGTCTTGTTCTGACAGTCTTGTCTTGTTCTGACAGTCTTGTTCTGACAGTCTTGTTCTGACAGTCTTGTTCTGACAGTCTTGTTCTGACAGTCTTGTTTTGTTCTGACAGTCTTGTCTTGTTCTGACAGTCTTGTCTTGTTCTGACAGTCTTGTCTTGTTCTGACAGTCTTGTTCTGACAGTCTTGTTCTGACAGACTTGTCTCGTTCTGACAGTTTTGTTCTGACAGTCTTGTTCTGACAGTCTTGTCTTGTTCAGCCTTATTTGTTATTGGTAATGTGTCTTTTTCAACATATGTCTGCATATAAAGAATTAAATAGTACATTGTATCTTTTTTTTCTGCAGATTTCACTTCTTATTTGGTGATAGCAGCAAAGGGCTAGAAGGTATGTTTGAACATTTTCATGGTGACATGTGGAGACAGATGGAGGCACTGCATCAACAGATGGAAGAGATGATGAGAGGATTTGGTGCCATTGATTTCCACTCAGGTATTGTATTTTTTTTTTCTCTATTTTTAATGTGTTCTCAATTCAGAATTTGGTTTGGTTTGATTTGGTTTGATTTGGTTTGGTTTGGTTTGGTTTGGTTTGATTTCAAGGACCATCTTGATTGCACACGGACAACTCCATCAGTGCTCCGATCTCCTCCCTTAGATCACACAAGAAGGATCTCAGCACAAGGCACAAACTCCGTAGCCGCGGCGAGAATCCCAATGTGTGTATATAGGAATCACACATTCTATAAATATTTTTGTGGTGGGTAGGTTTCTAATTTTTAAATTATGTCAGGGCAGTGGCCTTACAGCCTACTCTTTACGATTTCCAACTGCAGTGGGATTTTTAACGTGCGCAACGTGTACACGGGACCTCCTATTGTTTCGCCCTTATCCGAGAAGGCTAGGCATCCAATCTCACTACCCAGGAGCCAGGGGGAAGTACGACATCTTTAGGAACGCTGGTTCTGAAAAAAAAAAATTCCATAAAATGTATTCCTTCAACTGGGAATCAAACCTGTTACCTCTAGAATTCTAGGCAGACGCCATACCCCTTAGCCACTCTGACCCCCAGTTCAGAATTTCAAAAAGTGCTACTAATTTTTACCTCTTCACAAGCAACTCGAAGAACTACTTCATCGATTTCAGTAAATCGTCATATTGAAACTTTGACAAAAATTTGCCAAGTATCAGATTTATCTACATCAGACAAGAATTGAGGCCACTTCAATACAGAGGCTTCAGTTCTGAGGCCATTTGGTTTTTTTCCAGTTCATCCACTAGTTAAATTTTTGTAGTTGATCATGTTGCATGTTCTTTTCACATTTTCTAATATTAAATAGTTTTTAATATGAATAAGCAAAGCGAACAAGCCTTTGTGTATTATGTTATGCTGTATAACATAATACACAAAGGCTTGTGGGTAAATAAGATTGCTTAAATAACAAACTTGGTTACAACTTATTACTGTGTCTACAAACAGAATAATATGTTTTATAAAACAAAATTTACATATTTGACATTGTTAACTACAGCAATATTATTTTTCTATGTTGTCCTCTGGTTCTCTCTTATTTTTGCCGTGTTTCACACTGATATCTTTGCTATGCCAGTGAGCCATTTTTTCCTTGTTTGACACTGTTATTTCTTTGCTGTGCCAGTGAGACATTTTTTTCCTTGTTTCACACTGTTATTTCTTTGCTGTGCCAGTGAGACATTTTTCCTTGTTTCACACTGTTATTTTGTTTGCTGTGACGGTGGGACATTTTTTCCTTGTTTCACACTGTTATTTCTTTGCTGTATGCAGTAATGTTGTTCTGTACATAGGTGCAGTAACATAGATCAGACCAAGTTTGTTATATTAAGGTAATATTGTTCTAGCTAAAGGTATAGTGATGTTTTTGTGACCATATAAATAAGAATACAAAAGCAAAAGGGGCTTTCATTGCATTGGAAAATACACGGAGATCAAGAGAAATTAAGTCCAACACAAAAGTAACAATCTTCAACAAAAGTGGCTCTGAAACACGGAGAATAAACAAAAACAACAACAACATCGAAAATAAACGAGTGCTTGCAAAGAATAGAAGGATTGAAATGGTATGATTAGGTCACCAGTGTGGAACTGATGGATAGAACCAAACAAGTGATGGGTAGGATACACATTGAGGAAGCCTGTTGAAAACATTACAAAGCAGTCCTTGTTCTGGAATTCCCAGGAGAAGAGAGGCTGAGTTAGACCAAAGAACACATGGAGAAGAGAGGCTGAGGTAGACCAAAGAACACATGGAGAAGAGAGGCTGAGGTAGACCAAAGAACACATGGAGAAGAGAGGCTGAGTTAGACCAAAGAACACATGGAGAAGAGAGGCTGAGGTAGACCAAAGAACACATGGAGAAGAGAGGCTGAGGTAGACCAAAGAACACATGGAGAAGAGAGGCTGAGTTAGACCAAAGAACACATGGAGAAGAGAGGCTGAGTTAGACCAAAGAACACATGGAGAAGAGAGGCTGAGGTAGACCAAAGAACACATGGAGAAGAGAGGCTGAGGTAGACCAAAGAACACATGGAGAAGAGAGGCTGAGTTAGACCAAAGAACACATGGAGAAGAGAGGCTGAGGTAGACCAAAGAACACATGGAGAAGAGAGGCTGAGTTAGACCAAAGAACACATGGAGAAGAGAGCTGGAAATGAAAATTAGGAAGACATGGAAAGAAGTTGAGCTGATAGCACATGACAGCACATGACAGGAGGACTTGGCATGCTTCTTGGGGAGGTAAAGAGTATTGATTATAGGTGTAATGATAAGTGATATTGTTGGAACCAGATTTGTTACATAAGAAAATGTTCTATCTGTGGGTGCAGTTACAGTGTTCTAACCAAATTTTGTTTTATAAAACATATTATTCTGTTTGTAGACACAGTAATAAGTTGTAACCAAGTTTGTTATATAAGCAATCTTATTTACCCACAGGTTTTGACCAACCCAGGTTTAGGCCTTTGGACCCTGATGCAGAAGGCAGAAGTGATCAAGATGACAAAGTTTTTGGTTGGACCAGCATCCCAAATCCTTTCTTTAGGCAGCATCAGAAAAGAACTCCTCGAGATTTTATGTTGAAAGATGGAGCTGAGGAAGAACGTGTTCTTCCTGCACCTCCCTCTGTTGATGACAGATCACAGGTGAGTAATGCTGTCTGAGAATGTCACATGTGCTACCTAGCGCATCCCTGTGTAGTTCTCTTATGAGTGAGACAGAATAGACTGCTGCACCCTCAGGCATGTTAGACAGTGCGACTAATACAAGGTTGCCCTGGCAACCTCATGTGAAACAGGTTGCTACAAAAACCACTACTGCAAGTGCATATAAATGCTTTGTGCCAACTTCCTGCAGACGTGGCTCGATACATGGTTGGGAGAGAAAAGGAAAATGTTGATGGGTTTGGCAGTTTCAGGATCGAGGACATTGTTTTTGTTTGGTCTTGTAAGTTCATCACAGTAACTAAATGACATGGTTAGGGCCAGGGGTTGTCTTGTATGTCGGTGAAGCAGGACTAGTGGTAAAACAAGAGTAACAGTGTTTTTATCCTGTCAGAAAAAAAGTGATATTTTGTGGAGGTCGGGCGCAGGAACATCAGGTTTTGTGTACATTTAATAACAATTAAGGACTGGGTAGCGTATGAGGTTTACAGAGGTTGGGAAAGATTTAAAAGGAATCTAGACATCCTTGTAATGGGAAAGGTGGGCAGATAGTTTCATTTTCATGAATGATCCTAGAAAATGAACTAGCTTAGGTGGAAAGTATGAGAAAAATAGGCTGTGCTGTTGGAAAATTTCAACAGAGATGATATGATAAGTTTTATCTGACGGCCATAAATGTTGCCAGCTGGAATTTTGGAGCAGTTTGATGATCATTGTGAGTAATGAATGCAGTTGTTTTTGTTCATGGAGCAAAGTGCTCAAATGTGCGGTGGAAAATATCAGTATCACGAAGTGTATAGAAAACATGCAGATCACAAGCCAAAATGACTAGATGATTGTTCACCAGGAATTTCTAGGTCAAGGGGGTAAAGGATCCCGGGTTACACGCCCATTGAGCCATATTGGGAATATGGTGTTAGGCCCATATTTTCTTGACCATTGGCACACTAGGGGTGATGTGGTCAGCATCACGCCGACCGCCTTAACCTTCCCAGAGTTGCTCTGGTACCCATTCAAGAGGCTGGGTCGACCCTGGAGCCATTTGCGGTCTAAAATATCCCACCTCATTTGGGGATTAAACCATGGACCACCGAGCTAGGAAGCCAGTGCACTAACCATGGTGCTACCACGGCTCCTTGGTCAAGGGGTTAGTCAACCTGAATTTAGAAGTTTTGCCAAAGCTACATGACATTTTCTCTTAGAAGACGTGAGTTTTGGTCTGACACTTGGCTTCTCCATCATGCCAACACATCTGCTTATGATGCATTCCATCTGTGCAGGTTTTGGCATTTAAAAAAAAGGAATTAAAAAGAAACAAAGGAAATAATATTGTTCAAGACTGCTCAGTGTTATATTGCTGTTCCCAGACTCGAGATAAAGTGCTATGAATTCTGAAACATACTGACATTCAAGGATTTGATATGACCATCTCTCAGAGCATTCTAGAAGTATAATTTTGGTAATCATGTACGGCACAGGAGTCATTGATGTCTTGCCCTGCTAGGAGACCATTTCAAATGTGACAGTCAACAATATTGTTTTTAAAAAAGGACTTCTTTAGGATATGTCTTGAATGTAATGTAATGTTTTATTTTATATGTACAGTTTTGTTCCTTATGAAGAACAAAAGTCTAATAGTTATGACAGGTCGTTAAATTAGGCTATAGATCTGATGCTTGTCTAATATGGTGATGAGCTTACCATACAGTCTTTAATTATTGTTGTTGTTTAACTAGGGCTTTTGCAGTCAAAAGCAAGTTGAAGAGTTCTTGGTATGTATATCTAGGCTTTTCCTGTGACTGTTCTGTCATTCTGAAATGAGTTGAGATGAAGTCACGAGCTCCACTTACTCCAGCTTGGCTTGCATTTAAAGGATCATCACATCTGGTCCCAAGCTGCGAGGAAGGAGCATGTGGCATACTGTGCATTCCCCACCATACAAGGGGGCTCTCCAAATATGCAGAGCTAAAATACTGTGCTCTTGTTCTGGGCTCTCCCAAGGAATTGTTACGTCCTACACAGAGTCACTTCTCACCTCCCCCTGCCTATCATGGGTCCATAGTGAGATCCTTCTGCATGCAGCCAACCAGGTGAAAGCCAGAGTTATGTCTAGGGCTCAGGTGACTCCAAGCTTAACATGCAATGCTGGGTTCTCAACATGTTTCACCACAGGGGGAATCCCTGGAAGTGTGTGGATGATTTCAAGAGTCAGTGAGGATGTAATAAGCCTCACAGACGCAGGTTCACATTCACAACTATGCACAAGACAACAGGAGGCTGACAGTTGGGAGTCATGACCCGAGTTGTGCCCCCCCCCCCCCCCCGCCCCCCCCCCCCCCCCCCCCCCCCCCCCATCCCTTCCAAGTTTAAAGGAGATAAGGAGCTGAAACACTTGATCAATGACGGGACCACTTCTGATGATCAGATTGCCTCCTATATCATATAGCATTGCGCTTAGCTGGTGGTCATATAAGGATGGCTTCAGATATGCCTGCATGCATACAGTCTCTAGTAAAATAAGGTAACCATTTCACATCTCTAACAGAAAAATAGATTGCATTATGTGGTTAAATAACAGAAAAGTATGAGTACATTATGTCTGATACCTTAGTTACATAAACACAAGTAGATTGTAGTTTGTGTGAAACCTTGGTTATGTAACAGGCAACTGCAATTATGTCTTTGTTAGATAGTCATTGTTGATAGTTGTGACAGGGTCGGAGCCTACTGTGAGATAGGGCGATATGAAAACATTAGTAACCTTATGACCCCAGCTGGTAAAGGTTAAAGAATCTTAAGGTGTAGTAGATATAAACATTTTGAATTGTAGATCTTTGGTAATCACCGATCGAAAGTAGAAGGCATGGATGAGTGGGAGGGGTATTACCAGAAAACAAATGGCAGTCACTTGAATATGTTATCAACAGTTGTAAACAATTGAATATATACTATCTATGATTGTAAACACCTAATATCATAATTATAAGCCTAGGGGGATTGCATAGGAAATTTATGTCCATAAATTAAATAAATGGAAAAAAAGGGCTGGAGGGATCATCATCATTCCTTTTCGTTCCCTGTGGAACATAGGGCAGAAACAGTTGCTCTCCATCAATTTCTATTCTGAGCTGTCTTTTTCAGCTGTGCCCAAGTCATTCCAATTTCCCTAGCCTCCTCTTCAACAGTTCTCTTTGGCCTCTGTTACGTGCAGTCTTTGATATCTTACAATATTATACATTGGTATACTTGTTATGTTCGCAAATATTTTGTAAACAAAATAGTGCTTAAGGAAAAGTCATTATTTTGTTACTTCCCTTGACAGTTGTGTCGGCTCTTTCGATCGAACTCCGCGGATGGATCCAGTTTTCTGCGATTTATTCTTTGTTTGGGTAGTAATAGATTGTTCTTGCTTCAGAATATCTATGGCCTGAATTTATGTGTATTGTTTGTCTGAGTAGGACGAGTCTGTCTTATATCTGTATATCTTTACATATCTAAGTCGAACTATATGTTCTGTTGTCTCTAGAGAGGTCAAAGGCTATTCGGCGGATGTGTCGCTAGAGTGTGGTGTGATTTGGCTTCGTCCTGATGGGGACTGTTTTTTCTATGTCGGCTTGTCGCCGGGAAAAAAGTGATCTCAGTGTTTGTGGGGAAAGTGATAGTCGTCTAGACCTATCATGTATGCTTTACCCCAGTGTTTATTCGTATTGCCAAGGAATGGCAGAATCATATTTCTGATACCAAGGTAATAATAGAAACTCTTATGAACTTTCGTACGAAGCCACCATTTTCGATAGGTACGATTTGAATGTCTAAGAGAATATATTTGACTCGATGAAAACGACTTCGATTCCTAGCAGCACTATATCCTGTAGAATGCAGTCAATTGTTCATGATCAAATCTACAGAGCAATGAAATGTTTAATGAATGACTAACTTTAGGACAGATTCATTATCTGTATCCAAACGTGAGTGACAGCTCACGAGTGAAGCCATCTTGGAACCAAACAAGTAGTGACTTTCAAGAAGAGAAAAGGGATGCCCGTATTATCGCTTGATTAGTCCAGAGATCACTGCTACACATGAGAACCCTTTATTAGCGGTTCAATATTATTATATGGAAAAATATGTGCTGAACATTATGTTGAAGAATCGTCGCTAGACGAGATTAGGTCTAGAAGCCATCTGAAATATTATTTATAAGCTGACGTGCTCAGTCAGTGAAGTCAGTTGATATATATGTATGGGCGATACTGAGTGCTTGGCTACTGACAGTCCATTATACAATTATTCTACATGAGTGCCCATGTAACATTGCAAGACCATTTATCCACTGTACCATGATGTATTATGCCAACCTGTGATTTGTCACTATCTGTGCTGTCGAGTGTATACGTCCAATTAAACTGTAGAAAGGTACACAGTCGTTGGTGTCGATGACTTCCAGCCATACATGAGTGTGAGAAAAGAACATTTGTCAACAACACGAACCCTTATTATCATTCGCACATTATACACTCAATCCAGGTCTACACACCACTGCGTAGGTCAAGTTGACATTCCATACACTACAGTGGAGCAAACAACACCATAGAGATCTTATCAACTGATGATGATGATGTCTGCTTCCATCCACTTATACTTATCTTTTGGTGGATATCACTAACTGGAATAAATAGAGGACTTTATCAACTGGTGGACCAGCTTTCTGGGTTTGACCTCGCAGAAGTTCAGAAGTCAACAGATTACCGATACCAGACCGTTTCCTGTGGCTGATGCGACACACTTGCAGTATTGGTTTGCTCTTTGTCAACACTTCGTCACGTGACCTGTCAAGTGAATGCAGTATGTAGGTCAGCGTTGTTGACATTTTTACATTAGACATTACAGAGTTTCACAGAACAGTTGGATCAATTCTTGTCAATATTAACAGGAAGACAGTATTAGTGAACTAAGAAGTCCTATTTTCATCGATGGATCTTCTTGTTTTCTATATATGAACTTTAATATTTAAGGCCAGAATGTTTAATTGAATAAAGTGGCAGTTTGTTTATTTTCATAAAAATAACTTTGCCATTACTGTAAAACTGAGCCTATTTTGCAACACATACTATCATACACATAATTTATATATATTTATGTTTACATGTTATTTGTTTGTATAGTATGTTAGTTCCTATGTCAGCGGGTTGTGTTTAAGGTTGGGCGGCGTCCTCACAACAGAATATCCCACGTCATAGAGGGTCCGTTGTGTGCGTTTTCTATAGGTGCAATTTTCTTGATTGAAAATTTGCTTGCGACAACTGTTGCTTTTGTGTTAGCTGTGAAGTCTGTAATTATTGTTATTTTTGTAATATTTCTTTGTTCTTTAGTTTTGTTTTGATTTGTTTGTAATTTGTTGGTCTAACCTTTTCTATCTTTCAGTTCTATTCACAATTTATATTCATATATTGTGACGTCATTTGTGTTGTTATTCTTTGCAGATTCAGTGATTATTTTCATTGATTTCCCTATTTGATTTATTTTGATTTCTGCAAACGTTCTTGTATTGTCAGTCCTATTTGTACTTTATGTATTCTGTTGGTTGACATATGTTTTATATAGGTATATTTCATAATACACAATTGCCTGTGCATTGCACTTGGATTATGGTATAAACCAGTACCTGATTATTATTACTGTTATACAAGACCTTATTAAGGCTTGTGACCCACAGATATTGGGATAGTATACTGATTAATCAAGTCAGTAAGAACTTGTGGTATTATTATTGGTTCAGGTGATTAGTATTATTGTTAGACATCATGTCTACATTAGAATATTTCATTACACAAGGGAAATCCCTTGATAAGACTGGTCAACAATTAGAACAATGGGCTGTTGCTCAATATGACAAAGCATTAGCTGCAGAAGAGAAAAAAGCTGCTGCAGAAGAAAGAAAAGCCATGGCTGAAGAGAAAAGATTAGAAAGAGAAGCTGAGGCTGCTGCTGAACAAAAGAAATTACAGATGCAGGTGGAGGAAAGGAGATTTGAAGCTGAACAAAAAAAACTAGAAAGAGAAGCTGCAGCTGAACAAAAAAAAATTAGAAAGAGAAGCTGCAGCTGAACAAAAAAGATTAGACAGGGATGCTGAACAAAAAAGATTAGATGCTGAAGAGAAAAAAGCAATAAGAGAACATGAATTTGAGTTAGAGAAATTGAGATTGACAAGTATGAGTAATGTTAATCAGGCATCTAGTGGTAATGGTAAACCTTCTACTTACAAGGTTAAGGTTCCACCGTTCAATCAGTCCAGTGACGATATTACATTCTGGCTGGATAGATTGAACGTTCTTGTCGTACACATAATGTGGATAAATCACAATACGCTAATCAATTAGCAGAAAACTTGAAAGGTGAATCTTTGACTAGATTATGCCTTGTAGGAGAAGCAGATAAGGATAATTATGATGTCATTAGGGCGGCTTTGATAAAAAAATATCAGCTAAGTGAGGAAGGCTATCGCCTTTTATTTAAGACGATGGTGCCTGAGACAGGTGTAGAATTCTCAGAATTCACTGCAAAGGCACGTCTCACAGTTGATCGTTGGATTGAGCTTTCCAAAACAGAAAAAACGTATGAAGGACTTATGGATTTGTTGCTCAGAGATAAGATTATGTCATGTGTTAACAAACCCTTCCTTGAATTTATACATGAGCGTAAACCCAAATCTCTAAAAGAAATGGAAGAATATTGTTCCCAATATGTCACTGCACACCCCGACGTGACTTTTGGCAACACTAAGATTAAGGAGAGTATGCCAGTTGCTTCAGCAACACCATACAATCCCAATTATTCACACAGATTTCAGGGACCTCAAAACAGATTTGATAAAAAAGGTAACCATAATAGTTATCAAAACCAAGGTAACCAATCATTTCAGGGTTCTTCTTCAAAGAACTGGAGACAAGCTGATAGCTCTCGACACAGGGGTGGTCATAATTATAGGAATTTCCGTAGAGGAAGTAATTATAGAAACTATCAGGGTTATCCATCTTGGAGTCAACAAGATCATAATTACAGAGATACTCATTATAATGAATATGATAATGGTAACCAAGGGAACTATGACTCAAACCCAAATAGGGGTTACAATAGAGGTAACAATAACTACAGAGGTGATAATAACCGAGGTAGATCTCAAAACAAAAGACATAAACCACATTTTCAGGCAAACTCTGCACAACAAGAGTCCCATGAAGCCTATAAACAGAGTAAAGATAATAATGATGCTAGTAATATGGCATGTGCCGCTTTTGATTTTGGGAGAGCATCTCAGTGCCCCCAATGCAAAACGTTATTTGAGCCAACCACAGTGTCTACTTTAAGCTGTGGCCATCCTCTTCCTGCTCTTCCGGCATCAGTCGTGCATGATGGAAGAGGTTCTTTTGTCTTACATAAGGGTTTAGTGAATAACAATCCAGTCTCTGTGCTATTTGATTCTGGATGCACCACAATTGGTGTTAGGCAGTCACTCGTAGATCCTTCCCGTGCCACTGGACAAGTAGTCAAATGTGTAACATTTGGCGGCACATTAGAGAAATACTCTACTGCTATCATTAGGATTGCTACTCCTTTCTTTACAGGAGATGTACACGCATGTCTTCTCCCGAATCCGATCGCTGACCTCATCATCGGTCGCATTCATGGAGTCAAAGAATGCACTCCGCAACAAATTTCCACGTGGGAAAGGCAAAACATGCAGATTGCTAACGCTGTAGTCACTAGAGCTCAGGCTCTTAATATGCCTCAAACTTCATCTACTGAAGATAATGAAGTGCATAACCAAGATAATCCCTTGGTAATTTTTCGTGACTCGTTTATAAAACAGCAAGAAGATGATCCCACTCTGAAGAAATTCTTCATTCTTGCAACTAAAGGTGATCCGAATAGAGACACAAGTCGTAAATCGTGGATTACAAAGAAGAATGGCGTACTTGTACGTATGGTTCAAGACTCCATTACGTCAAGTCATTCTCAAATCCTGGTTCCCAAGAATTTGAGAGTTAAAATTTTGCAGCACGCTCACGACTCTCAGTGTGCTGGACACATGGGTTTTTCCCGTACTAAGTCAAGAGTCCTTGCGGCTTTCTTTTGGCCATTGGTAAACAAGGACATACGAATTTATTGTCGATCTTGTAAAGTATGTCAGGAAGTTAAATCCAAAGGTCCACGGCATGCTGCACCCATTCAGGCGGCGGACATTCCTATTCAGCCGTTCCAAAAAATGGCCATAGACATAATTGGTCCATTTAAGATCAAGTCTGCCAGAGGACATCAGTTTATCTTGACGTGTGTTGATATGTGCACACGTTGGCCAGAGGCTATTCCTCTGAAGAGCATTACTACTGCTGATATTGCAGATGCTCTTTGGCTTATATTTTCTCGTCTGGGGTTCCCCGGAGAGATATTGTCAGACCATGGCACCCAACTAATATCAGATACCATGTCTCAAGTAATGTATACTCTGCAGATAGATAGATCTTTAAGTAGTATCTACCATCCAATGTCTAATGGTATGGTCGAACGCCTTAATAGAACACTTAAAAACTTACTGGGGAAGATAACTGAGGATCATCCTCAAGACTGGGACAGAGTTTTACCTGCGGCCCTCTTCGCTTACAGAGAGGTACCCAATGAACATACAGGATTTTCTCCCTTTGAACTCGTCTTTGGCGCGCGTCCGCGTGGCCCTATGTCGTTGCTTCACGATCTCATTACATCTGACAATATTGACGATGACACAAAGTCATCCTACGAATATGTCATCGCGTTGAGACAAAAGATTATCGAAGCATGCAAATTAGCAACTTCTTCTTCTGAATTTGCGAAACAGAAGGCAAGGCAATTTGCCAATAAGAAGAGATGCTTACGACAACTTTTTCCTGGTGACAAAGCATTTGTATTACTACCTTGTAGGGAAAACAGACTACTTATTTCTTGGAAAGGTCCGTACGATATAATATCGAAAATTTCCGATGTCGACTATATTGTCGATATTGATGGGAAGCATAAAACCTTCCACATCAATATGCTTACGGAATTCCATGAACGTCCGTATTATTTGCAACCCATTTTCCAAGCAACGGACAATTCTCCAGTACAACATGGTCATTACTCATCACTGTCCGTGATACAGGATGAGGAAACAAGTTTTTCAGATGTAAATCTTCCTCTTCCAATGATCCCACTTCATTCTAGTGAATCATGGAAGAACGTTACTGTCTCTCCTGATTTGTCTCTAGGAGAACAGCGACAAGTTTCAACTATGTTGCAAACATTTCAGGATGTACTCACTGACATCCCTGGACAAACGCATGTCATTGAACATGACATTGTTCTAACTGACCATACTCCTATTAGGGTTAGACCTTATCCTATACCTATACATTTTCAAGCACAGGTCGAGAAAGAGTTGGATGAGATGATAGATCTGAAAATAATCGAACCATCCACCTCTGCATATTCTTCGCCGATGGTTGTTGTTCGTAAAAAAGACAATAACATACGTCTTTGCGTTGACTATCGAAAATTGAATCAAGTAACGAAGTTCGATGCCGAACCTATGCCTTTACTGGAAGAGCTACTTACTCGACTCTCCAAATCTCATTTTTTCACTAAACTTGATTTGTCTAAAGGATATTGGCAAGTTCCTTTATCTGAACGCGCCAAACCTCTCACGGTTTTTTCAACACCTAGAGGTTTGTTCCAATGGAATTTTATGCCTTTCGGTCTTATGAACGCACCAGCTACATTCGTACGCATGATGCGCCGAATCCTATCTTATCGGTCAGATGTCATTGCATATCTAGACGACATCTGTCTTTTCAGCGATACTTGGGAAGATCACTATTCAGGGTTAGATGAATTGCTGTCTACTTTGCGCGAGCACAACCTGACAGCGAAACCCTCTAAAGCCTATATTGGTTTTAGCGAAATTTCTTTCCTAGGCCACCGAGTTGGTCATGGTTTCCTAAAGACAGAGGACCATAATACTAGTAAGATACTTAACATCTCAATCCCTAAGACTAAAAAACAGGTGAGAAGTCTGTTAGGTCTTATTCAATTTTATGGCAGATTCATTCAGAATCTATCCTCTATCATGGCACCTCTTTCGACACTTCTAAAGAAAGGTTCGCCTAATGTGGTCCACTGGTCTCAGGAATGCCAATGCTCTCTGGATAAGATTAAAACATTGTTTTCAACACCACCTATTTTAGTGCTACCTACTAAAGATAAGACATTCGTTCTTCGTAGTGATGCTTCATCCACTGGGATTGGAGCGGCACTAATGCAAGAGTACTCTGGAACTCTGCATCCTGTAATGTATATTTCCAGAAAACTTAATGCGGCAGAAAGGAATTATTCGGTTTTAGACCGTGAGCTATTAGCTATGGTTTGGTCGATCCTCAAACTACAGAGATTCCTTCTAGGCGCACATTTCATAGTAGAAACCGACCAAAAAGCTCTTACTGCTATACAGAGTAAGAATTTGAAGAGCTCGAGGTCTACTCGATATGCAATTGCTCTTCAACCTTTTCATTTCTCTGTGCGAGCTATTCGTGGATCAGATAATGTGATGGCAGACATTCTGTCAAGATGCCCACATGATTCCACATAACTATTAGGGCTTAGACTTCTTGATATGTCTAGTTCTATAGTAGTTCCTTTTCTATATCATGATAGATACACATTCGTAATTTAATAATATAATGATTGTATCACTACATAGCGGTTCATTGATGTTTATTCACCGCTGTGCTTTGGTGATTTTTTCTTCATAAATCATAAATTTAAGATATCTAATACGAAATGATGATATGAATTTTTTAGGCATTGTGTAATTGCCAGAATTGTATTATACTTTGATGACACCTTCCTGGAAAAATATACTTGTAGAGAAATAATTTCTCTCAGTTTATGAGACACATTCTCACCAGTCGCTCCATAAGTCGACTTAGCCTCATATTAGGCGTTATAGGTATTACTGATATTTTCATCTGCGCATTATTCATGCGTTGTGAGCCTATTGTACGTTGCTCCTAGATGTATTTCAAAAAAAAAAAAAAAATGTTCCATTTTTTTTTTCCCGGGAGGTGTGGTAAGACTGTTACGTGCAGTCTTTGATATCTTACAATATTATACATTGGTATACTTGTTATGTTCGCAAATATTTTGTAAACAAAATAGTGCTTAAGGAAAAGTCATTATTGAATTACTTCCCTTGAAAGTTGTGTCGGCTCTTTCGATCGAACTCCGCGGATGGATCCAGTTTTCTGCGATTTATTCTTTGTTTGGGTAGTAATAGATTGTTCTTGCTTCAGAATATCTATGGCCTGAATTTATGTGTATTGTTTGTCTGAGTAGGACGAGTCTGTCTTATATCTGTATATCTTTACATATCTAAGTCGAACTATATGTTCTTGTGATGAGAGTACTGAGATTCTGTCTTTCAAATGGCCCATGTCTTTTTCTCCTTGCAATTTGTTCACTATATTTTAGGAGGGATTACAGGTAGTCCTTCTCCATGTTTCTTCTCCTTCTATTATTTACGTTTTTTTCAAGATGAGATCACGAGGGAGTTTGATCTCATCTGCTTTATGGTTCTTCTTTATGTGTTTAGAATGGGGGTGTAGGGAATTAGAAAGTATTATTCTAGATTGAGATTATAGAGGCTGGATCAGGATTTGCACCAGTGTTTTTTTTTAAAGATATTGCGTGGCCATATACGCATTTTTCGGGAGTTAAATTATTTGCGGCCATTTTTGCTTCATTTCCGCAGTATAGGGCTAGGACCAATTCCCGGTTCTTTGTCTAGCGGGGACTGGTTGCATCAGAAAGATCTAAGGTTCTGATTGGCGGAGAGCTAACTGCAGTTGAAATGCAGAGCGCCCATTGGCTTTAGAACCACGCCGCGCATATGACGTCATGAAGTCGGCGCGTGGGGGCTTGAGAATAAATACGCCCGAACTTCATAAGTTCGGTCTCTAAAAATTAATTGCCAAGGCCGGGTTGCCAGAGTCAAGTCGATTGCCTTCAGTAGGACATTCGAGATTTGGTAAGCATGAATTTTTGCGTGAGGACTTTATTTAATTTTTCTAGTCCTAGCCGATCATTTAAGTTTCTTGGGAAGTTTTAGTTTAATTTAATTCTTAACTCCAGAGCCATCAATACGATCTTAGTGATAGACTTGAAAATTTATAGGTCCATTTAATTCCTTGTTGAAAGAATAGCGGCATGGTTTAAAAGTTGAGATATCACCGCTTTGTATTATTGCAAAGTCGGTCGGGAGAGAAACTCGCATCTGCGAATCATATGTATTTACAGAATAGTCGGGAGCGTGTGTAATGTGTATTTTCATTTGTGATTTTATTGAGAGTCTTGATGCTCGCTATTTATATAGTTACGCATATATCTGTGGACGGAAGTGATAGAGGTATTAATTGAAGCACGTGAGCGCGTGGTTACGGTATCTTTATTGATACGATGTTCAGAGGGACGAGGGGGAGAGAAGCACGTGGTCATAAAATTGTAGCCACGTGTTTGTAACTACTGAGATTTAATTGATAACCATTATGTATAACTTTTGACGGCATGTAGATGCTAGCATAAACAGGGTTATAGGTTATTGATTGTGCTTTGTTATTCTGTGTATTCAGAAGATGGAGATGAAATTTATTTATGTTAAGGGAATAATATTTTATTTCAATTTTGAGGTGATTAATCATACTGACGGGAATTTTAGGAATTCCTAGAGAGGACTAGTTTTAATTTTTATTAATCCTTACGGCATTAGTGTCAGCGTAAGAAGTAGGCCACAGTACGTCTGCCCAGACGGGCCATTGAAAATATTATTGTTGCTCGGAGTTAGTCAGGCAGAACAAGCGATCTGGGTTAGCCAATGTTTACTTTGTAGGCTCAGGTAGAGAGGGGAGTTACGTGGTGAAGAGTAAGGAAGTTAATTGTTATTTGAAATGTATTATTATGGTTTGTTTAGCTGTTGTTTTGTTTTGTCTAAAACAGCAGGTACCGGCTTTGTGGGAATGAGAGCGGAATTTTGAGACCACAAAAATTTCTCCCACGGCAAAGTTGGGGCATTCGCAGAACCGCAAGGGTTTTACGTTAGTTGCCAGTAGTGGAAGGAGAGGAAGAAAATACGTTTTCCCAGCCAGGGGAAGACATTTTCCAGCGAATAGGATTTTTGTGGATAAATCCTGAGCTCTGACGCTCGTTACACACGCAGATTTGGCAGGCTGCCAGCGTTGTGGTAATTTTGAGTTCGTTTCTTCACGGCCATAATAAAGCCGACGGCCCAGTTATAGATACTCGGGCAGGTAATTTCAGAGTGGTAGAAGTCAGCTACAGTTCCAGTCCAGAATCCAGGGGGGGTTCTGTTAAACCTCAGTCAAATCCAGAGTAGTGGAGAGAGATAGGGTAAACATTCTCTCTACTGAAGTCAGCACAGATAGGCAGAACTGTTAGTTTTGGTGAATCGTAGCAGAGGACAGCTGCTGAAGTTTAGAGGTGCAGTTAGTTGTGTTCAGGAGATTCCAGGATAGGCTGTGTAGAACCGAAGTCTGTGCAGAGATTGTGTAGTCACTTCGCCGTCGTTCCAGCTATCAGTGGACTTAGAGTTAGAATTTAGAACAGCTAGTTTGGAGTGTAGGCGACATCAAGTGCAGTGTAGTTCATTTCAGTTAACCTTACCTTCTTTCTCCATACAGGTTGCAATTGTGGGAGAAGGGTTGGGGTGGATGCATTTTTTTAGACTGTGCTTGATTTTGTTTTCAGGAGTGCATCCTCGCACTTGATGTATGGGACATGCATATGTTTGTTGTTTATAGGTGTATAATAAACTTGTATAAATTGTAGCTGGCATCAGTCATTTCCTTTAGTACAGTAGCTATATGTTGTCTGTACCTTGGTGTTTGTGAATCTTAATTGAACCTTATCCCCATAGGGTAGTTAGAGGTGGTTCGAGGCCATAGCAATTTAAACGTCCGAAGTGGCGAGGAAAGAATCAACCTCGGTTCTCAACCTCGGAGCCAATGGTCTCAACTTTTCACAGTTTGCACTATATTTCTATCTGAATCTATCATTTCAGTCTTTCTTCTTACTATTGTCTTGTCACTATATGTAGACAGTCTCTAGTCCTAAATCCATTTCGTGACAAAGTGGGTGGCGTCGTCCTTGGGATCATCTTTGTTGGGATCAATTCTAGATTCATAGATTGTCTCTGTAGGAAGTTCTGAAAAATAGATTTTCTTTATAATATCCCCTAGACTTGAGCTATATTAAGACTGATCCAGCTATAAGTTTTTTTTCCACAGGTTACAGTTAGTTAGATGATAGTTGTAGTAAGGTTGTTTATGACTTAGAGGTAATTGATGGCTAATTGAATTTTTTTTCTTAACAGGAAAGTAAATTCGGGTTTTGGGTAGCTGGATAACTTGAATTTTTTTCAGGTAGTTATTAGTCAGACTTGGTGCTAGTCTGAGTGCGGGTTTTTGCGACAGCATATTCCTAGTAGGTAACAGTAAATTTTTCTTGTTCCTTTTTTGTCATTTCCCCTCGTTGTGAGTACTGCTGATTTGTCAGGTAAGATGGCTGAATTGGTCAAGCTACTTACTGCATGGAAGGACGCAGCTAAAAGCATGGGGATGAATGAGGCCGAGACTAGGGCTTACATTATGAGGGAACAGGACCGGCAGACGGAGAAAGAAGAGAAGACCCGACAGGCAGAGGAGAGAAAAGCAGAGAGGGAAGCCCAGGAGAAGATAGCAGAGAGGGAAGCCCAGGAGAAGATAGCACAGAGGGAAGCCCAGGAGAAGATAGCACAGAGGGAAGCCCAGGAGAAGTTAGCACAGAGGGAAGCCCAAGAGAGGGAGAAGGCAGCAGAGCAGAGAGACAGCATGAACTTGCCCTGCGTTCACTGGAACTGCAGTACCGATCTTCGGAAGGCAGTTCGGCTAACGGAGATTCTCCCGGAGCAGGGGCAACAGACACCTCAGGAAACGGAGGGCCCCGGATGGCAGCCATGAATTTTCCGATGGACTCTTTTCCTAACGGGAATGAGAAAATTGAGGTATTTTTAGAAAAATTTGAACGGATGGCAAAGGCATACGGGCTGGATGATAGTCTTTGGTGTCTCAAATTATCTCAATCTCTAAGAGGACATGCGTATGAGGTCTATAGCAAGATGCTGGTAGATGACCAAGGTAACTTTGAGGCTCTGCGGAACGCCCTGTTACAGCGATTCCAATGGACTCCCCGGAAGTGCCAAACGATGTTTAGGGAAAGTCGACTGGAGAAAGGAGAAAGTTTTCCCCAGTTCGCGGAGAGGCTGAGGAATTACCTCACTCGCTGGAGAGAGTTGTCGGGTTTGGCTAAATCGTTTGAAGGACTCGAAGAGCTCATCATGTGCGAACAGATAAAGGCCAACATGTCTCCAGACTTAAGGAAGTACCTGGCGGAGCAGGGCGCCCAGCAACTGGACCAGATTATTCTATTTGCTGAAAGGTTCCAGTCGGCACAGGCTGAAGTCCTGGGCCAGAAACGGAAAAACCCTGACCCGCCAACCCGAGGACATAACACCTCTCCCGACAAGCCAACTAACGGGCCTAACACCCGAGAGCCCCCTCCACCTGCTTTGAGCTCCGCGAGGGGCCCCAACCCGCCGGATAAACGAGAGGAGCCAAGGAGGGACCTGGCCCGGAAACACGCCCCTGGCCGGCAGTGGGGCAGCAGAAATAATTATAACTCGCAGTGGAGAGCAGGGGGAAGCCGGGAAACCCCCCAAAGAGAGTAGCCTGTTTACAAACTTCTATACCAGACTTGGAGAAGGAGCAGGATTCTCGACCTACCAGTGACCGACCTTCCACGAGGGGAAGGGTAACTGTTAATGGGGTTGAAACCGAGTGTTTGTATGATACCGGCTTAAGTTTCGAATGTCTGGTGGGCCATCATCTAGTAAAGCCCGAACAGATGACAGGAGAATTTGTGGAGATATGTGGGGTGTTGAAGGGAGATGCTCCAATGCGCCTCCCAGTAGCGCAGATCGAGATAGTGTCGAAGTTTGTCAGGGGCACGATCAAGGCGGCCGTAATGGAGGGGCCCCTTTTCGAGGTCATTTTGGGATGTAGGTATGTGTACCTAGGGGACCCAAAGGAACCGGAAGTAGTAGCCGCAGTGGTTACTAGGGAGCAAGCCAAGAAGGAGCGGGAAAAGGAAGCCCCCATTAATCCGTTACCCCAGGAATTGCAGGAGGCCCAACAACAGGATCCGACCCTGACGGCCTGTTTTCGGAAATTGCCCACGTCGAAGGACCCCAAACAAAAAGGGAATTTCTTCAAGAAGGACGGGCTGATTTATCGCAGAGAAGGAGGTGAAGAGCAGGGGCATAACCAATTGGTAGTGCCAGCCAAGTATAGGCTGCAGATTTTAGAAATGGGGCATGCGCTTCCATTTAGTGGACATATGGGCCAGGGGGCCACCATACACAGAATATCGGCCCATTATTTCTGGCCGGGAATGACGCCGGACATCATAAGATTTGTGAAATCTTGTGCTCAGTGTCAGAGAGTGGCACCCAAACACTGGACACCCCCAGTCCCGTTAGGAGAGATGCCCATCGTCGGTACCCCCTTCGAACGAGTGGCGGTTGACATTGTAGGCCCATTAGAAAAAGAACTAAGCGGCGGAACAGGTTTATTCTGACACTAGTCGATGTGTGCACCATGTGGGCAGAGGCCATACCCCTGGCGGTCACTGACTCGAAGCATGTTGCAGAAGCCTTGCTGCAAATCTTTACAAGACTGGGATTTCCTCAGCAAGTGTTGACAGATAATGGCTCCCAATTTCGCAGCTTGTTGATGGAGGAGATCTTCAACATTCTCCGGACCCAACACATACATACCAGTCCGTATAACCCGGCAGGAAATGGTCTCGTGGAGAGGTTCAACGGCAGCTTGATGACGATGTTGCGCAAGTTAGGGCAGGAGCGGCCAGAGGACTGGGATCTTTTTATTCCCGCCGCCCTGTTTGCGTATCGCGAAGTCCCCCAAGCTTCTACAGGCTACCCGCCAGCCACCCTATTGTTCGGGGGCGGCCGATCAAGGGCCCATTGGAGGCTCTGTTCAGGTCTATGACAGATCGGAAGGCAGATGAGACAACGGTGTCGGCCTCCAAATATGTTGAAGAGCTGAAGGAGCGACTACAGTTAGGTTGGAAAGTGGCCTCAGATAACCTCCGTAAGGCTCGCGCAAAACAGGCGCAGAGATACAACAAGACGGCCAAGGAAAGAGAGCTCCAGGTAGGGGAGAAGGTCTTGTTGTTACTTCCCACCGAGAAAACAAACTGCGAATTGGATGGCAGGGGCCTTTCGAGGTGTTAGAGAAAATCTCTAACACTAACTACCGCATCGCTATCAGGGGAAAAAGGAAGATATACCACGTAAATCTCCTTAAGAAATTTTTAGAACGAACCCCACCATCTCAAGACCACCTGTTAGCATTGGCGGTAGCTATTGAGGAAGAGGACGACCCAGAGAATTACGGAGAGTACCCCCTACACCAAACAGAGTCGTACCGAGACGTGAAATTTGGGGACAATCTTTCAGAAGGAGCGGCGCGAGAACTCAGGACTGTATTACAACAATACACAGACGTTTTAACGGATAAGCCTGGACTCACCCACCTCTCAGAATTTGAGATGAAACTGAAAGACGACACCCCGGTACGGACTAAAATATATCCGGTTCCTTACGCCAAAGCCGCTGCGTTACGGGAGGAAATTGAAAAACTACTGGCGGCCAACATCATTTCTGAAACCACATCCCCATACAGTTCGAGCGTGGTCCTCTTACAAAAACCTAACGGTGAGACCAGGCTGTGCATCGATTATCGATTGCTCAACACCGTAACGGAATTTCAACCGGAAGCCCTCCCCAGCCTTGCGGAACTGTTTTCCAAATTAAGCCAGGCAAAAATCTTCTCGAAAATAGACCTAAGTAAAGGCTATTATCAAATTCCGGTGAAAGAGGACGTCAGGCCGATGTTGGCCTTTAGCACTAGTGAAGGGCACTATACGTTTAATGTCATGCCGTTTGGGTTACATAATGCCCCGGGTGCTTTCACCCGAATGATGAGGAAGCTATTAGGGCCGTTGCAAAACCCCCACATTCACAATTTTATGGATGATATCCTCATCGCAACGGAAACGGAGGAGGAACACATAGCCACTGTCGCTTCGCTCCTCGGGAGATTGAAGGAGGCGGGGCTTACCGCCCGCCCGAGCAAATGTTTACTCGGGTTTGACACCCTAGACTTCCTAGGCCACACTATCGCCCACGGATGCATGTGGCCGCTGGACAAAAACGTGGAGAAAATAAGGAAAGCAGCCCGCCCCATCACAAAAAAAGACACGAGATCTTTTATCTCCTTGTGCGCCTATTATCAAAAATTCATTCCGAATTTTAATAGCTTAACAGGGCCGTTGACCGACCTCACTCGGAAAGGTCAGCCGGAAAAAATTCGTTGGACAGCAGAATGTGAAGGAGCATACACCACTCTTAAGGAGCTGCTGACCAGTTCGCCAATACTTCGGCTCCCGGATCTAACAAAACCCTTTGTGTTAAGAGTGGATGCAAGCGCCATAGGAATTGGATCCACTCTTTTACAGGCCGACGAAGCACAACAAGGGCTGTTGTTCCCAGTCTCCTATGCCAGTAGGAAACTTAATGCGGCTGAAAGAAACTACTCAACAATAGAACGAGAGTGCCTTGCATTAGTTTCCGGAATTCGCAAACACCACGAATACCTATACGGGGTCACATTCATAGTACAAAGTGACCACGCTCCTTTGGCATTTTTGGGAGCCAACAAGCACAATAACGCTAAAATAATGAGATGGGCTTTATTGTTGGGCATGTACTCGTTTTCGGTACAATATATCCCGGGAAAAGATAATGTGGGAGCGGATTTCTTAAGCCGGCACTTAGCTCCGGAAGAGAACACGGAAAAGGAGGAAGTGCTCACAGACAGCTTGGTAGACAGGAATAAGGGCCAATGTGAAACACAGAGATTTCAGTAAGGAGATCGTTGCTCAATCTTTGAAAGGGGGGAGTGATGTGACGAGAGTACTGAGATTCTGTCTTTCAAATGGCCCATGTCTTTTTCTCCTTGCAATTTGTTCACTATATTTTAGGAGGGATTACAGGAAATCCTTCTCCATGTTTCTTCTCCTTCTATTATTTACGTTTTTTTCAAGATGAGATCACGAGGGAGTTTGATCTCATCTGCTTTATGGTTCTTCTTTATGTGTTTAGAATGGGGGTGTAGGGAATTAGAAAGTATTATTCTAGATTGAGATTATAGAGGCTGGATCAGGATTTGCACCAGTGTCTTTTTTTTAAAGATATTGCGTGGCCATATACGCATTTTTCGGGAGTTAAATTATTTGCGGCCATTTTTGCTTCATTTCCGCAGTATAGGGCTAGGACCAATTCCCGGTTCTTTGTCTAGCGGGGACTGGTTGCATCAGAAAGATCTAAGGTTCTGATTGGCGGAGAGCTAACTGCAGTTGAAATGCAGAGCGCCCATTGGCTTTAGAACCACGCCGCGCATATGACGTCATGAAGTCGGCGCGTGGGGGCTTGAGAATAAATACGCCCGAACTTCATAAGTTCGGTCTCTAAAAATTAATTGCCAAGGCCGGGTTGCCAGAGTCAAGTCGATTGCCTTCAGTAGGACATTCGAGATTTGGTAAGCATGAATTTTTGCGTGAGGACTTTATTTAATTTTTTCTAGTCCTAGCCGATCATTTAAGTTTCTTGGGAAGTTTTAGTTTAATTTAATTCTTAACTCCAGAGCCATCAATACGATCTTAGTGATAGACTTGAAAATTTATAGGTCCATTTAATTCCTTGTTGAAAGAATAGCGGCATGGTTTAAAAGTTGAGATATCACCGCTTTGTATTATTGCAAAGTCGGTCGGGAGAGAAACTCGCATCTGCGAATCATATGTATTTACAGAATAGTCGGGAGCGTGTGTAATGTGTATTTTCATTTGTGATTTTATTGAGAGTCTTGATGCTCGCTATTTATATAGTTACGCATATATCTGTGGACGGAAGTGATAGAGGTATTAATTGAAGCACGTGAGCGCGTGGTTACGGTATCTTTATTGATACGATGTTCAGAGGGACGAGGGGGAGAGAAGCACGTGGTCATAAAATTGTAGCCACGTGCTTTGTAACTACTGAGATTTAATTGATAACCATTATGTATAACTTTTGACGGCATGTAGATGCTAGCGTAAACAGGGTTATAGGTTATTGATTGTGCTTTGTTATTCTGTGTATTCAGAAGATGGAGATGAAATTTATTTATGTTAAGGGAATAATATTTTATTTCAATTTTGAGGTGATTAATCATACTGACGGGAATTTTAGGAATTCCTAGAGAGGACTAGTTTTAATTTTTATTAATCCTTACGGCATTAGTGTCAGCGTAAGAAGTAGGCCACAGTACGTCTGCCCAGACGGGCCATTGAAAATATTATTGTTGCTCGGAGTTAGTCAGGCAGAACAAGCGATCTGGGTTAGCCAATGTTTACTTTGTAGGCTCAGGTAGAGAGGGGAGTTACGTGGTGAAGAGTAAGGAAGTTAATTGTTATTTGAAATGTATTATTATGGTTTGTTTAGCTGTTGTTTTGTTTTGTCTAAAACAGCAGGTACCGGCTTTGTGGGAATGAGAGCGGAATTTTGAGACCACAAAATTTCTCCCACGGCAAAGTTGGGGCATTCGCAGAACCGCAAGGGTTTTACGTTAGTTGCCAGTAGTGGAAGGAGAGGAAGAAAATACGTTTTCCCAGCCAGGGGAAGACATTTTCCAGCGAATAGGATTTTTGTGGATAAATCCTGAGCTCTGACGCTCGTTACACACGCAGATTTGGCAGGCTGCCAGCGTTGTGGTAATTTTGAGTTCGTTTCTTCACGGCCATAATAAAGCCGACGGCCCAGTTATAGATACTCGGGCAGGTAATTTCAGAGTGGTAGAAGTCAGCTACAGTTCCAGTCCAGAATCCAGGGGGGGTTCTGTTAAACCTCAGTCAAATCCAGAGTAGTGGAGAGAGATAGGGTAAACATTCTCTCTACTGAAGTCAGCACAGATAGGCAGAACTGTTAGTTTTGGTGAATCGTAGCAGAGGACAGCTGCTGAAGTTTAGAGGTGCAGTTAGTTGTGTTCAGGAGATTCCAGGATAGGCTGTGTAGAACCGAAGTCTGTGCAGAGATTGTGTAGTCACTTCGCCGTCGTTCCAGCTATCAGTGGACTTAGAGTTAGAATTTAGAACAGCTAGTTTGGAGTGTAGGCGACATCAAGTGCAGTGTAGTTCATTTCAGTTAACCTTACCTTCTTTCTCCATACAGGTTGCAATTGTGGGAGAAGGGTTGGGGTGGATGCATTTTTTAAAACTGTGCTTGATTTTGTTTTCAGGAGTGCATCCTCGCACTTGATGTATGGGACATGCATATGTTTGTTGTTTATAGGTGTATAATAAACTTGTATAAATTGTAGCTGGCATCAGTCATTTCCTTTAGTACAGTAGCTATATGTTGTCTGTACCTTGGTGTTTGTGAATCTTAATTGAACCTTATCCCCATAGGGTAGTTAGAGGTGGTTCGAGGCCATAGCAATTTAAACGTCCGAAGTGGCGAGGAAAGAATCAACCTCGGTTCTCAACCTCGGAGCCAATGGTCTCAACTTTTCACAGTTTGCACTATATTTCTATCTGAATCTATCATTTCAGTCTTTCTTCTTACTATTGTCTTGTCACTATATGTAGACAGTCTCTAGTCCTAAATCCATTTCGTGACAGTTCTGTTGTCTCTAGAGAGGTCAAAGGCTATTCGGCGGATGTGTCGCTAGAGTGTGGTGTGATTTGGCTTCGTCCTGATGGGGACTGTTTTTTCTATGTCGGCTTGTCGCCGGGAAAAAAGTGATCTCAGTGTTTGTGGGGAAAGTGATAGTCGTCTAGACCTATCGTGTATGCTTTACCCCAGTGTTTATTCGTATTGCCAAGGAATGGCAGAATCATATTTCTGATACCAAGGTAATAATAGAAACTCTTATGAACTTTCGTACGAAGCCACCATTTTCGATAGGTACGATTTGAATGTCTAAGAGAATATATTTGACTCGATGAAAACGACTTCGATTCCTAGCAGCACTATATCCTGTAGAATGCAGTCAATTGTTCATGATCAAATCTACAGAGCAATGAAATGTTTAATGAATGACTAACTTTAGGACAGATTCATTATCTGTATCCAAACGTGAGTGACAGCTCACGAGTGAAGCCATCTTGGAACCAAACAAGTAGTGACTTTCAAGAAGAGAAAAGGGATGCCCGTATTATCGCTTGATTAGTCCAGAGATCACTGCTACACATGAGAACCCTTTATTAGCGGTTCAATATTATTATATGGAAAAATATGTGCTGAACATTATGTTGAAGAATCGTCGCTAGACGAGATTAGGTCTAGAAGCCATCTGAAATATTATTTATAAGCTGACGTGCTCAGTCAGTGAAGTCAGTTGATATATATGTATGGGCGATACTGAGTGCTTGGCTACTGACAGTCCATTATACAATTATTCTACATGAGTGCCCATGTAACATTGCAAGACCATTTATCCACTGTACCATGATGTATTATGCCAACCTGTGATTTGTCACTATCTGTGCTGTCGAGTGTATACGTCCAATTAAACTGTAGAAAGGTACACAGTCGTTGGTGTCGATGACTTCCAGCCATACATGAGTGTGAGAAAAGAACATTTGTCAACAACACGAACCCTTATTATCATTCGCACATTATACACTCAATCCAGGTCTACACACCACTGCGTAGGTCAAGTTGACATTCCATACACTACAGTGGAGCAAACAACACCATAGAGATCTTATCAACTGATGATGATGATGTCTGCTTCCATCCACTTATACTTATCTTTTGGTGGATATCACTAACTGGAATAAATAGAGGACTTTATCAGCCTCTCCACTCTTCTTTTCCCCTGTGGGCTCCAGTCAAGGGCAACTTTGGCTATGCTTGATCTTTCTCTTCTGAGTGTATGTCCTATCCATCCCCACTTTCTTACCTTAATTTATGTCTGTATTGGTTGTTGTCCACATCTTTTCCTTAGCTCTGTATTTGTTATAACATCTGGCCATCTTATATGGAGGATCTGTCGGAGACATCTATTTACAAATGTTTGTAGTTTGGAAGTGATACTCTTTGAGTCATGCCATGTCTCTGAGCCATACAGCAAGACTGACTTCACATTTGAGTTAAAGAATCCGATTTTGTTCTCTCTGGATATAGCTGAGGAGTTCCATATTGGTTGAAGGGCATTAAAAACGCATCTGGCTTTATTTATCTTAGAACAGACATCACCATCGGTTCCCCCTCCTTTGTCAATGTTACTGCCCAGATATATAAAGCTTTCTACTTCTTCAATAACTTGACCATTGATCTTCATCGAGTCCATCTGCCTATTATTTATCCTCATTTCCTTTGTTTTATTTACATTTATGTGTAGTCCCATCTTTGCTGCTTCTGTCACTGATCTATTTGTTTTCTCCTGCATATCTTGCTGTCTATGTGACAGAAGGCAAAATCATCTGCAAAGTCATGATCCTCCAGCTCTTTGTTGAATGTCAACTGTATTCCTGTTTTCTCTCTTTCTTTTGTTTGTCTCATAACCCAGTCTGTGACCATGAGAAAAATTGTTGGTGATAGCAGACATCCCTGTCTGACCCTGCTGTGTACTGTGAAGGGTTCTGATAGTTTTCCTTTGTGTACTACTTTGCATGAGGCCACCTGGAAGAAATCTTGGATGATTTTAATGAATTTCTCTGGGATTCCATAATGTCTCAGGATTTTCCATATCGCAATACAGTCTATACTATTGAAAGCTTTTTCGAAGTCCACAAAATTTATATAAAAGGGGGTCTGCCATTCGTTTGATTGTTCAATGATGATTCTGAGTGTTGCTATCTGGTCTGTACATGATCTTCCTGCACGAAATCCAGCCTGTTCTTCTCTGAGTTTGTCATCCACCACCTTCTTAATACGGTCCAACAAAACTCTGGTCAAAATTTTTCCAGCCACCGCTAGCAGTGTTATACCCCTCCAGTTGCTACATACATTCAAGTTTCCTTTCTTTGGCAGCTTGATAATGTGGCCTTCCTTCCAGCTCTTTGGGATGTCCTCTTTTTCCCAGATTTTCTTGAAGAGCTGATGTAGCAGAGCAGCTCTGTGTTGTATGGTATATCTGCCTTCAGGGCTTCTGGTGGTATTCCATCTGGTCCTGCAGCCTTCCCATTTTTTTAGCTGTTTTATTGCCTGAGAGATCTCTTGTTTAGTGGGTGGGTTCATGTTGCACTGTAGTGGCTCTTCTGCTGGTTCAGTGATGGATTGTTGTATTGGTTGGTTTCGGTTTAGGATTTCCTTAAAATATTCAGCCCATCTGGCCCTTTGTTTCTCTTTATTGTAATTATAAGCCTAGGGGAATTGCACAGGAAATTTATGTCCATAAATTAAATAAATGGAAAAAAAGGGCTGGTGGGGATAGAGAAAGTGTTAATTATGTTTAAACCAGTATGTGATCAAGTATTTTAGTGTTAAATTTACTTTAACCATTTGTATTATTGCTATTTTTCTTGAGGAGCATGCAGTCACCACTGCATTTAACCTTATTTCAGGAAGCCTGCACCAACACATTTCATGTAGATTCTGTCTGTGTTGGTTTGTGAAGCAATTTATTTTTAAGTAATGAGGTTTCTAGCCTGTCTGTAAGCACAGCCATCTTTTTTGTTCAGTGATTGATGTGACATTGGAAGCTTTCATTATTTAAAAGGCAATAATATTTTTGACGTCATTTGTTTATGTTTGCTTCTTCTACAGGTTAACATTCTGACCCCAGTCCCTCGTTTGAATGCACCTGGCACACCGAGCAAAGGAGACACAGGTATTTATGAGAAAAATGTGATACAGAAATGGTTATTTTAGAATTGTTGCTTTTCACTTACCTTTTAAAATATATTTTTAACTTGTATACTGCTCAACACGTAACATCTACGTGTAGTGCCATGCATTTAAAATAGTGGCCTCCGGTTTCTCCCGTGGAGGTATTTTGTATCTTTTTTATTTTAACAACGTAAACAGCAGGTGGATATTAAAGAAATATTCATACTTCATCAAGTGAAACTGAAGTTTATTTTAAAGATCTCATTTTTTTCAAGCTAGTTGGTATGATGCTGATGCTGTGGATCAGAGCTGCATATATTTCCACCAGCATGTCTAGAGTATGTCTTGATTAGAATCTTTTAAAAGGATATGTTACCTTGGCTTCTAACAAAAATTTGAAAATTAATTTATAAATTATAATTTCCAGATATCTTAACGTACTGCAAGAAGAAATTCTCTCCCCCCTCCGGTATATCTTAATGGGACATGTAGCTTTGGTTGAAGAAAACTGTTTTATGAACTGCTGCAACCTGTTTAGTTCCATTGATCAGTTATGTTGATAACAGTTCCTTACACAGAAGGATATCTATCGTTACTTTAAAGAATACTGAGAAGGCACAGTCAGCCATAGTAGTGTAAGAATAAGAAGTTAACAGTCATACAGTTTAAATATCAGTTTCAATAAGTGAGCTAAGTCAAACACAATTCTTAAGCTAAGTCAAACACAATTCTTAAGCTAAGTCAAACACAATTCTTAAGCTAAGTCAAACACAATTCTTAAGCTAAGTCAAACACAATTCTTAAGCTAAGTCAAACACAATTCTTTTTTTCAAACACAATTCTTAAGCTAAGTCAAACACAATTCTTAAGCTAAGTCAAACACAATTCTTAAGCTAAGTCAAACACAATTCTTAAGCTAAGTCAAACACAATTCTTAAGCTAAGTCAAACACAATTCTTAAGCTAAGTCAAACACAATTCTTAAGCTAAGTCAAACACAATTCTTAAGCTAAGTCAAACACAATTCTTAAGCTAAGTCAAACACAATTCTTAAGCTAAGTCAAACACAATTCTTAAGCTAAGTCAAACACAATTCTTAAGCTAAGTCAAACACAATTCTTAAGCTAAGTCAAACACAATTCTTAAGCTAAGTCAAACACAATTCTTAAGCTAAGTCAAACACAATTCTTAAGCTAAGTCAAACACAATTCTTAAGCTAAGTCAAACACAATTCTTAAGCTAAGTCAAACACAATTCAATAAAGCTAATAATAATAATAATAATAATTAAGCTAAGTCAAACACAATTCAATTAAGCTAAGTCAAACACAATTCAATTAAGTTAAGCTAAGTCAAACACAATTCAATTAAGCTAAGTCAAACACAATTCAATTAACCTAAGTCAAACACAATTCAATCAGTATTTTTGTTTTTTAAACACAAAAACATCAATAAAGAGTCAGGTTTACATCCCATCAAAATATATTTTATCTGATTAGATAGGCTGTTAGTGAAAAATTGCAAATTATTATCTTTACTCTGGCTTTGAAGAATATATATCTTGCCATTGTCAGATCTAGATGGAAAAATCAGCGAGGACAAACTTCTGGAAATGATCAAGCAACCAAACCGAGAGGTTGTACCTTCAAAGGCTCAACCTGGTCTGGGCAAGCCTCAGTTATTCTCGTCCATGAAATCGGTCAGTGTAACCACAATCAGAGGAGCAAACAGTGTGAGTTGACACATTATTTCTACCATGTAACTTTCACCCTGCTCCTTCCCTACTTTGTTCCCTCCCCAAGCAAAGGCCATTAGATGTAACTCTACAAGTCAGGTTCTGGATGTTCTTTCAGCTTATCACCTTGACATTCCCATGGTTGATATTTAATCCTACCAGCCCTAATCTCCTGACAGTTACTTCCCCCTATGCCTGAGTTCCTGTGCAAAAATATATAAAAACACGCCTCAGAAACAACGAATAGATGACAACCACTACACAGATACCCATATAATTTCAAGATATTATCAGTAATAGGCTTATAATATAGCACAAGTATTTTGCATTACTATGCCAGTCAGCTCCAGCAAATGGATCCTGTTGTGCCTCCATTTGCACAAGGCAATGTGTTCATGATTATGAACCATCGCGGTGCTCAACACAAGCGTCGTTAGATTAAAATGAAGTCAAATAAAATAATTACGAAGCCGCGCGTGCAGAGTAACGACAGTTATCTTTTGGCAGTGTCTTCAGCCGGAATGGCTGCGTTTGTGTGAGCTCTGCCGATGTGTTTCATGTCATTGGAGGTGTCTACAAATATAAAAGATATTCCATTATATGAGTGCCAGAGACGTATATTTGCCTACAGGAAAGTATCCTATTGTTTATAGCATGAAAACTTACGATGGTGTTCTTAAGAATCAAGTCGTGGACTCAGACTATACAAACGGCACAGTTTATCCATTACTTCATGAACTTTGATGGCCCAGTGTAGATGGCCTGTTTGCAAATTATAATCATGAATCAGTATACTCATGTGGAGCTGCGTATTGTGGAATTTGTGAATAAATTATAAAGAATCGTCAGCAAGAGTGAGCTATGGTTATTTGACGAGTTGCTGTTGTCGTTTCCATTGAACTTTTTAATCGTTGTTACCCTAGATGTTACTTGATCAATATTATCATCACTTTCAAACACCAATACAAAAGAATGGAAAGCGACAGATCCACTACCAGCCGATAGAGGTCCCCACACCCCCCTGGTACAAGTCAGCGTCACCAAAATCCTGTTTGTTATCACTATCAGTTCTATTTTCTTCACCACTGGATTCTGAGTCCCTTTCAGGATGCGTTTCATCAAATTTCTGTTCATCGCTTGAAAGCGATACATTTTTTATTACACTAGTCAACAAATTTACAAAAGTTATTTGTACCAGAAATTAAATATACCATTTCTTATCGATTTTGACATGCTGATTTCAAATATCATAATGAAATTCACTAATTGGCTCTGGTTTTTTTTTAAATGATGAATTTACATTACAGTAATACAAATGATGTATGCTTGTTTAAATCTCTGGGGGGAACAGCTAGTCTTTCTACTTTAGCATTATAACAATTGTGGTTACATACTCAATTAATTGATATTTCAACATAAAATGATAGAAAAAATAAAAACATTATTTAAAGTTCACATATCATGTTTTAAAAAGGCACATTTGTACCCATTCCGTCATTATTCAGTCGTTGTTCGAGCTCTCTTTGCTTGCTTCTTGTAGTCAATCGATGAGGTGTCTCTTGTCACAGTCCAACTATAATCAGCAAGCATTGAAGGGCTCCAATTGCCTTGATACCTTGTCTCCATAGCAGCAATGTCCTGGTGAAATCGTTCACCATGCTCATCACTGACCGCTCCACAGTTTGACGTAAAGAAATCCAGATGAGAATCCAGAAAATTAATTTTCAAAGACCTGTTGCAGCCAAGACTCTTATACTTCAGAAGGAGATTTTCTACAATTTCATTGTAATTATCAGATCTGTTGTTTCCAAGAAAATTGTCCACCACTGACTTAAATGCTAGCCATGCTGCTTTTTCCTTGCCATGCAACATGCAAAGAAACTCGTCATCATGAAGAAGTTTTCGAATTTCCGGACCAACAAATACTCCCTCTCTTATTTTAGCTTCACTCAGTCTTGGAAATTTTCTGATGAGGTATTTGAAAGCCTCATCTGTTTTCTCCATTGCCTTGACAAAGTTTTTCATGAGACCCAGCTTAATGTGCAAGGGTGGCAACAAAATCTTGCTGGTGTCGACAAGTGCTGGGTTCTCAACCTTCTTACTACCAGGCTGCAATGACTGCCTGATTGGCCAATGTCTTCTGATGTAATGGTCACTTCGTGCACGGCTATCCCACTCACAGAGAAAGCAACAGTACTTGGTGTATCCACCTGTAGTCCAAGCAAAAAAGAGCGACCACTTTTAAGTCACCGCAAAGTGACCAATGATGATGATCGTAGTTTATACACTTCAAAAGCTGCTTAATGTTTTCATAAGTTTCTTTCATATGAACTGCGTGACCAACTGGAATTGACGGTAACACATTACCATTATTCAACAAAACAGCTTTAAGACTCGTCTTGGATGAATCAATGAAAAGCCTCCACTCTTCCGGTATGTAATTGATTTTGAGGGCTGCCATTAAACCAGAAATGTTGTGGCACGCAGAAAGGTCACCCTCTTTGAAAAAGAATGTAATAAGCGGCTTCTGGCGGTTCCTATACACAGAAATTGTAACATCTTCTGCCAGGAGATTCCACTGTTGCAATCTGGAACCCAAAAGCTCCGCCTTGTTCTTCGGTAAATTCAGATCTCTTACAAGATTATTCAGTTCACCTTGGGTTATTAAGTTTGGTTTAGTGGATGTAGTTTGCTCAAAATCTGGGTCGCTGAGGTTGATGGTTCAGGACCACCAATGTCCTCTTCTTCATCAGTGGAAGCAGCTGAAAATGATTCTGGCACTTTGGGAACTGGTAGGTCATCGCCATGTATTACCGGACATATTGCAGAGGGGATGTTTGGATATTCCAGAGTCCATTTTTTTCTTCTTTGATATGCCTTTCCCAATTGGAGGGACCATGCAAAAGTAACAGTTGTTGAGATGATCAGTGGGCTCTCTCCAAATCATTGGGACTGCAAAAGGCATAGCTTGCCTTTTGCCAGTCAACCACAGTTTAAGATGTGCTGCACATGTATTGCAGCATATGTGTGGCGCCCAGCTCTTATCTTGATCTCCTATTCTGCAGCCAAAATACAAACTGTACGCCTTCTTAATAACTTTAGTTATATTTCGTTTTTGTGATACAAATGTACCTCACCACATATATAACAGAAATTATTAGCACTGTTCACACATGTCCTAGGCATTTCTATCTACGATACTTTTGATAAGGACAAATGCACTAACTAATGGCAAAATTTTATCAGAGATAAGATATTTATACACAAAGGTGATATAATCATAGGTAGGATTGCATCATCAACTTCTAGTTACATTTTTATTGGTCATTAGAAAAAAATTATGCAATCGCCCACAACAGTTGCATCATATATATAAATTGACCGTAATTAAATAAACTAGTAGCATATATCTTGAAAACTAGAGCCAATCAACATTTTTTAATGTCATTTTCATTTTCAGCACACCAAAATTAGTTAAGATCAGCTATTTTCATTTCTGGTACATTTTGGTTGTTGACTAGTGTTATCCAAGCAGCTGTAAGCGGCTTAGACCCAGAGCTTTCCCACTCAAATACTAAAAAATAGTCTCATATTTTCTATACACACATTGACCACTGTTAATGAAAGCTGTTATCTGCTGCAGATCACATATACCACACTCACTACTTAAATTTAATCTGATTGGTTGATTATTTTTACTTTTAACCTCGGTTTTCACGTGGGTGCTGACCATTCCCAATGTACCAGGAATCTGGCAGAGAGTCATTTCAGGTATTCCCGATAATCTTGAAATATGACTGGAACGGGTTAACTTCTGTTGGCTGCTAATTCTCTAACTTTTCAGATTTAGAAGTGGCATCTCTGATAGGGATGTTGTTTGGTTATGTTTAATTTTTTATTTTGGTGTCAACACTTCGTGATGGTTATTTGGTTTCCTTTGTAATTGGCCCCATCTATGTTTTCCATGTGTATGTTAAAATCCCCTGCTTACTTCCATTAATAAAACATGGCTTATTTGATGTATACACATGAAATACTTCTTAAATGAATTTGATTATTGAAAAATTTAGAATGTCCCACCTGTTAGTGAAACAAACTATTGCCTATTTTTCACGAGTGTACCTTTGTGAGTTCCACACCAAGTGTGGTACTGGTGGCAAGAACCTGACAATAGGAACAACTGGAACAAAAGATAATGAGAAGATGCAGGCTTTGAATAGGGCAGACATTGATGAAACTTGTTGATAACAGTGCAAGGCTGTCTTTAGTCTGGAATCCCCTGGGTAAGGGAGATAGAGAGGGACCAAAATACGCATGGAGAACTGAACTGGAGACAATCATAAAGGAAATAAGGAAGATAAGCAAATACATGAAACAGATGGCACAGGACAGGAAGACTTGACACAGGACAGGAAGACTTGACACAGGACAGGAAGACTTGACACAGGACAGGAAGACTTCGCACTCAACCTTCAGCTCCCCATGGAGCATAGACCAACTAATTTATGCCAAGTCGTCCTGTCTCATGCCGTCAGCTCAAGGGTTTTTGCCATGTCTTCTTCATCAGTTTCTTGTGTCTCCAGTTCTCTTCTCCATTAGTTCTCTGCCTCTCTTAGTTCTCTGCCTCTCTTAGTTCTCTGCCTCTCTTAGTTCTCTGCCTCTCTTAGTTCTCTGCCTCTCTTACTAAGTGGATTCCAGAACAGTGATGATAATGATTTCTTTATGTTCATTACCAGAGTTATCTGAACACCTATGTATGCACAGATTATGTCTAAATTAAGTGTCATGAATGTTAAGTTCACATTTAATATTTCACTTTTAGAAAATATAACAGTAGATAAATCTTGAAGGTTGTCATTTTATGTTAGATATATTTTTGATAAGTCTGTAAGTAGATTCATAGCTTGGCGTTTAATGAAATCTTCAGTAGACATACTTTTTTTTTTTAAAATTAAAAAAAAAGAAGTCATAAATGTGTTACAAAGAGTTGTGTGAACCATTTCAGAGTAAGTTGTGGGAAAGTTCTTTAAATCAGTTCACAGTAAATGTATAAACGTGTGAATCTACAGAAAGTTGAACAGAAGAGAACTGTGAAGGACTCATCTGGTCGTGAAGAGAGCACAGTGACACGATCTTTGGGAGACAAGTCTTACACTGTAACCATGGTAACGGATAAAGATGGAACCCAGCAGCGCCATGAATCATTCAAAAACATGGATGAAAGTAAGTCAACCAGTATTGTTTAATTTAAGATTGTCTGCCTTCTTTCTGTGGGTCTGAACATTCTTCTTTGATCTTTAGCCGCCAACCGTCAAAGCAGTCAGTGGCCATCACGCCTAGTGGCATCTTGTAGGGCAACAACAAATTGATTCCACTTTGCTCGGTCGGCGGCCATCCTTCGTACAGTGCCCCAACTCTAGTTACGAGCCTCAGACTCTGGATGTCCGTCCCGCAGCAAAGTTTGTTTATTCGTTGTTGTTTCCGTAACTTCAATTTTTTTTTTTTATATAGAGAGGGGTGTCAGCCCTATGCTAAAACCCCCAACCTGGAGGACCAGGGTGTCTGCTTTACTCTTACCCCTGCCCGCGCAAACCTGTCCAGCTTGGTAGAACCTTCCAGGAGTAAAACTCCCGCTGGCATAGCTCTGGGGGTAATCAGGGTACGCAAGCCGCCATACCTCGACATCTGAACGTTCCTTAAGAGTTAAATATTTCTGTTATCAGGTCTTTTTGACTATTATTTGTAATTATTTCCTTTATATGTCCACAGCATTGAATGTCCTTGCAGGTAAAGTTCTTTGCCAAATCGTTTTCCAGCAGAATAAATGTGATCATGTCCCTGCAGCGCCTTGCTGAAACATTGTAGTTTCTGCATCTGTTCTAATTCTTGAGTTTTGCTAAACATGTTTGGTGATTGGTCTGTCCATTTGGTGAAGGAACGGCAGAGCGTGCGGCTGCAGTACGTCACACTTATGTAGTGATTGACGATGAGGGTTCCTTCAATTGGTTCTGTGCTCAGCGGTAATAGCCTCCTCCCCCCCCCCCCCCCCCCCCCCCCCCCCCCCACCCCCCCCCCCCCCCCCCCCCCCCGCCCCCCCCCCCCCCCCTCCTCCCCCCCCCCCCCCCCCCCCCCCCCCACTATAACACTTCCCCTACCGAAACTGGCTGCCTCCTGAATGCAGTTAGAATATCATCTTTCACCCCTCCTGCGATACACCCGGAACGTGCTATCCTGCTGTTTAAGGAGAAACCTGGATTCATCAGACCATAGGACAGCACGACACAGATTGTTAGTACATCTGAGGTGCTGTCCCATTGGTATCTTGCTGCTTGTGTCACGGAAGCAGGTACGACTGTTGTGCTGTTCTGTAAACACGTATGTTTGCTTCTCGAAGGCGTCTGAGGACCATCATGTTACTCATGGTCCTGAAGCCTGAGAATGTTGGAAGTGGTTGTGCAGATGTACCGCAGATATACCGTCCGTAAGCAACAGTCCTCAGCCACTATTGTTACCATTGGTTTACCACTTCTGAGCCTGTCTTGAGTTGCCCCTGTGGTGTGCCATCGTGTATGCAAGTTCCTAATTGTGTCTCGTCATACACCGAAGTAGCAGGCAACATCACTAACAGATGATCCCACAACCAGTTGTCCCATGCTTAGGGTATGCTGTGCTTCGGACAATCGTGGCATTGTGAAATTTAGGTACAGTCAAGACTGAATGCTGTTTTCTAGCAAGTGCGATCACCAAAGCAGAGGAATCAGTTGTTAAAACTCACACATTTACGTATGTGGGGCACGTGACATGCGAAAAAACGCATATTGCATGTGGCGCATGTGCTGCACGCACCAGTTCTTATTACGGCTTGTACTCAGTGTACTAATTGCTCATACTTCCTGGCAGCCTGCCCATGCATATTTTACCATCTTTTAAGCAATGACCTCGAAAAATTTTCACTTCTATACCTGACATGTTTCTTTTGTTAGTGGGTATATCTATATAAATAAAAGGCAAAGTATGTTTGTATGTTCTCAATACAAATCTGCATGCCTTATTATGTCTTGATAAATTTTGGCAAACAGGCCCTTTAGTTACTGCCGGGGTACGCCATGCAGTTATTTTCTAATTTAATATTGTAATTATGACATTACCATTAATTAAAGTTTTTCGTAAGATGTATGGAAGCCATTTATTTATCAGGGGCCATAATCAAATATATACATATCTAATTAATGTCAAGGGCCGTGACACAAATGTTAAAACTTTTATTTTATATTTGTTTTTAATGACCATACGTTTGCATATTTTACAAGATAATTAAAAATGTTTAACTAAACATTTTTACTTTAATAGGAAATAGTAGAAGAAAAAACAGTTTTCTGTAGCACTTTTTTTTTTTTTTAACTGTGTAATTTTAATGGCACTCATTTGGCCAAGCGGCTTCAAATTGGATCGGAGCTGTATCGATACATATATTAAAACCAGTGAATGTTCTCTAGAAAATGCCTGGATTTAGTCTGGTTGTTTAAATAAGTGTATCAACATATGTAAAAACCAAATTCACTCTCGATTGTCGCTTTTTTCCCGTTGCAATTATTTTTAAGTTATTTTATAGTAAAATCTTTAGCTGTTGCAGAAAATAAAATTATCAGATAGTTATGATCGTTGAACGACCGTTTAACCTTTAGCACGCTGCATAAAATTTCAGAAAACTTGCCCTACAGCTGCATTCTTTTTCACAACCCCCCGTTTTTATAGTGGGCGACTTGTAATGTCTATAGTTTTTGTGTTTCTTGGTCAATTGCTATCATTTTTGGAATTTATGTAAATAAATGAATGGTGAATCTGATGATATAAAATTTGTTTGTGTACATGTTAGATGTGATAGGAAGAGAGGAAAGGAAAGATGAAAAAAACGAAAAAAATTAAAAAAAAATAAAAAATTTTTTTTTTTTTAATTTTAAAATTAAAAAAAAAAAATTAAAAAAATGACCAACGAACGAAGCGTCCATATCCCTTGCATCTCAATGAAAGTCATTTGACCAATAGAGCAATACAAATCAAATGACGATCTTTTCGTTACACCCATCATCAGTAGCAAAGCAACAAACTCCCTAGCCAGCCGTGACATTCGGCCGTAATCCTATTTTTTTCCGATATTCCTAATCCTAACCCCGAAAATTATACATACTTGAAAGGCCATTTTACTTTCGTTTCCATCTCAGCCATCAAACATATTCTGAGAACCGATTTCAGCGCTTATAAAGACAAAAATTTCATCCCCACCGCATGGCGTCAGAATGCAATAAAATTAGAGCGAAATGGCCGCGCGTCTGATGCCGATTCATTTCGATTTAAAAAATTTACAAAAAATAAACGCGGATACACCCATCACTTTTTTAAGATCGGAAACGGAAGCTAACTCTCTTGCAAATAAAATTACAACTTAACATCCGGGGCTGAAAATCACGTGTACACAAGTCCTCATGCTAGAAACGGTGACAGCCGCAAGGCGAAACATCTCGCCTCCAGCTGGCAGAACATAGGTTACCTTCGGCGAGATGTCTCGCCGGAAGCGTGCTAAAGGTTAAATTTAAACTGACACAGGTAACCAACAATGTCAGCAGTGAAATACAGTTTGATGAAGTCAATGGACCTCAAAAACTGCTCTCCACCGATGCACACAGTTACCTCCTTTATACTTCCTCTCATCCTCCGGCTTGTCGGGACTCCTTGCCTTTCTCACAACTTCTCCGCCTCCGTCGGTTATGCCAAGATGATGACAACTTTCTATGCCGAGCACAAGAAATGTTGGACTTCTTCCGTAACAGACAGTATCCAGAAGATGTTCTTACCTCTGCCTTGGAACGTGTTCTGCCTTGGAACGTGTCTAGAGGCCCTCAAACCCCGCCAAAAAACCTCCTCTGATAGAGTCAAGTTAATAATGACCTATCACCCTCACAGCACTGCTGTCAAAAGGATCCTGTTTCGCCACCTACCTCTCCTCCAAGCTGACCCAGTGGTGCGGGAAGCATTTAGTGAGCCACCCTTGCTGGCATATAGACAGGACAAAATTTGAGGGACCTCCTAGTCCACAGCCGTTTGAAAACCGTCAACAATGGCCACTTTGGAACCAAGCCATGTAACCGTACACGATGTAAGACATGTCAGTATGTAATCGAAACACGTTCAGTCTCGTTCCCTAACGCCAAGTTCACCATCACCCATGGCTTCACATGTGAGTCACGCAACGTCATTTATGCTATTATATGCAAACGTTGCACCATGGCCCTGACCACCACGGTGCCACTGACATCCAGGTGACAGCCATCAGATACTGTTCCTCGGACGCCAACAGTCGGTTTCGCCAGGAACAACGCCTCATCCATCTTATGGGTTGCCTCAAACCACACGGTTTGAATACCCAACATTCTTTTGTCTGAGACGCCTTTCTCTATCGAGTCCCAGTTGTATTATGACTTTCTACTTTGATGCGATCACCCTTTTTTTTTTTTTAATTACCATTTTTTTAATTTAATAATTTTATTTATTTATTTATTTACTTATTATTATTATTATTTTTTTTTTAATTTTATTTAAAAAAATTTTTTTTTAATTATTTTTTTCTTTACTATTTTTTATTTTATTTATTTCTTTATTATTTTTTATTTTATTTATTTCTTTATTTATTTTTTATTTAATTTTATTTATTTATTTGTTTTAAATTTATTTATTATTATTATTTATTTATTTATATTTTATTTATTTTTTTATTTTATTTATTATTTATTGATTACTTTTTTCTTTTTTTCTCACTCTTTTCCAGTCCTTGTTTTTATTATTTCTTATTTTTAATATACTATCAACTTCCTCTTTCCGGTTTAGTGGCAGCCATCTTGCTTCCCATGTGACTGGACTTAATATTAAGGGAGTTTTTTTCTCTTATTTTTATAGTTTCATGTTCTCTACTTAATTCTCATTTTCTTTCCCTCCTGTCTCTTGTTTGTCTGTCCCTGACGAAGGCCTTGTGGCCGCAACGTAGGTTTTTCTTGTCCTTCTCCTTGTAAGACGTATTACTATTTGTGTGGGTGTGTGTGTTTTTTTTTTTTTTCAACTTTTACCCCGTCTTACGGCAGTTCTCCTCATATACTTATATATTACCCCATAACTGACTGCACTTTCATACCTGTTTGCTCACTTTTCACTTTTATCTCCTCTTTTACTTTCGATCTATTCACCTACTTTCATTGTTTATTATTTTTTATTTATTCTTTATATCTATTAAATAAATTATTTTTATATTTAATTTAATTTATTTTTGCATTTGTGTGGTCCCACTCGATTTGCCATTATGCCTTCACTGAAACACTTCATTAATTCACTTCGGTCTTCTATTACCACCTCATTCAGCCTCTTACCACCTGATATATCTCGCACTGCAATTGATTTTGCATTTGCTACATTCAAGAAAACTAGATTCACTTGCCATCTCCACTTTATCCGCACCTGCCTCCGCCTTAAAGTTCTCCCTCATGGCTTCACTTCTCACTTCTACCCCTCTGCTGGCCATATTCCCCCTCGTGAACATTGCCTCTTACAGCGCATCGAGACCACATGTGGGTTCCAGCGTATGCGAGCTGTCGCAGCTATCCATTCCCGCCTCCTGGCAGATAGTGCTCAGCAGTCTCAGCTTCTACTCCGCTTACGTAGTCTCACCTCCAGCTACTTTCCTGCCTTCCCCATTATCCGCATTATTATCCATACCCTCAACCGGCAGTTGTATGATTTTTTATCCGCCCAGAAACAGGACAAACTTTCCCGCCTCTGTCCTACCCCTGAGACTGTCCCTGCCTCCTCTACTCCATCTCGTTCCCAGGTTGTTTGTATTCCCTCTGATCTTGCCCTCTCTGAGGGAGAGCTTTCAGTCCTCAGCAAGGGCTTGCACTTTGTCCCTCTCCAACCATCCTCTGATCAGTACAATCTCCTCCAAGATGTCCATCGGTTTCATCGCCGTCTGCGACTTCAGCTCCATTTCCGCAACAGTGATGGTCCTCAGAGATCGCAGGCTGAATCAGATGATGCCTTTGCACGCTTTGCTCCTCCCAAGAATAAACATTTTACACCCTCTCCTGGGGCTTCCCACGCTCTGGATTTATATATTCAGAATACCCTCCACGACATTCAGCAGCTCCAATCTCAACGCCTGCGTTATTCAAACCTTTCTTCTGATGAGTCTCATGCCCTCTCTAAGCTCCGCCGCAGAGATGACATTGTTATCAAACCGGCTGACAAAGGAGGTGCCATTGTGGTATGGCGCAAGGACCTGTACCTCCAAGAAGGTAATAAGCAGCTCACCAACAGCTCCTTCTACCAGCGCCGTGACAATGATGCGACAGTCCTCAACAATCGTCTGGTCCATGACACCATCACAAGTCTTATCGCCAACAAGTCCTTACCTTCTAGCGCTTCTCATCTCCGTATTGACAATAGTGGTCTGGGCAAGCCTGTGTTTTATATGCTTCCCAAAATTCATAAACCCTCCAACCCTGGAGACCCATTGTCTCTGCATGTGCCTGCCCTACCGAACGTATATCAGACTTCCTCGACGGCATCTTCCAGCCTATTGTAGAGCAGCTTCCTTCCTTCTTAAAGGACACAAACCATGCTCTTACTACTTTTTCCTCTATTCAGCTTTCTCCAGACCGTACCTACCGTTTATTTCTGTTAGATGTTTGCTCACTTTACACTTCCATTCCTCACTCTGATGGTCTCCGAGCTCTCCGGTTTTTCCTGGACCAGCGCACGCACCCCTCTATCGCTACAGAGACTCTCCTGCGCCTTGCAGAACTGGTCCTTCGACTCAGTTCCTTTGAGTTCAATGGACAGTTCTTTGACCAAATAAGTGGAGTTGCCATGGGCACCAAGATGGGTCCCAGTTATGCCTGCCTCTTCATGGGCTACCTGGAGTATCAGGTGTGGCAGCAGTATCCTGGACCTTTTCCATTGATGTATCATAGATACATCGATGATGGCATAGGTCTCACCGATATGCCAGAGGTTGACCTATCTAGGTTCATTAATTTCATTAACAACTTCCACCCTGCGATCCAATTCACCTCTCACATCTCCACTGTCTCTGTTAATTTCCTTGACATTGTTGTCACTATCACTCCCCCCCCACCTCACCACTTCAGTGTACTACAAACCCACCGATGCACACAGTTACCTCCTTTATACTTCCTCTCATCCTCCGGCTTGTCGGGACTCCTTGCCTTTCTCACAACTTCTCCGCCTCCGTCGGTTATGCCAAGATGATGACAACTTTCTATGCCGAGCACAAGAAATGTTGGACTTCTTCCGTAACAGACAGTATCCAGAAGATGTTCTTACCTCTGCCTTGGAATGTGTTCTCCCTATCTCACGTCTAGAGGCCCTCAAACCCCGCCAAAAAACCTCCTCTGATAGAGTCAAGTTAATAATGACCTATCACCCTCACAGCACTGCTGTCAAAAGGATCCTGTTTCGCCACCTACCTCTCCTCCAAGCTGACCCAGTGGCGCGGGAAGCATTTAGTGAGCCACCCTTGCTGGCATATAGACGGGACAAAAATTTGAGGGACCTCCTAGTCCACAGCCGTTTGAAAACCGTCAACGATGGCCACTTTGGAACCAAGCCATGTAACCGTACACGATGTAAGACATGTCAGTATGTAATCGAAACACGTTCAGTCTCGTTCCCTAACGCCAAGTTCACCATCACCCATGGCTTCACATGTGAGTCACGCAACGTCATTTATGCTATTATATGCAAACGTTGCACCATTACGTACATCGGCCAGACGGGCACACGACTGGGCGACCGATTCTGCAGACACCTCTATGACATCTCTCAGTTTAATTCCACACCTGTGGCCATCCACTTCAATGGCCCTGACCACCACGGTGCCACTGACATCCAAGTGACAGCCATCAGATACTGTTCCTCGGACGCCAACAGTCGGTTTCGCCAGGAACAACGCCTCATCCATCTTATGGGTTGCCTCAAACCACACGGTTTGAATACCCAACATTCTTTTGTCTGAGACGCCTTTCTCTATCGAGTCCCAGTTGTATTATGACTTTCAACTTTGATGCGATCACCCTTTTTTTCTTTCTTTTTTTATTTATCATTTTTTTAATTTAATAATTTTATTTATTTATTTATTTACTTATTATTATTATTATTTTTTTTTTATTTTATTTAAAAATAAAAAAAAATTTTTTTTAATTATTTTTTTCCTTTATGATTTTTTTTATTTCTTTATTTATTTTTTATTTCTTTATTTATTTTTTATTTGATTCTAGAGGCAGGGGCTATATTTATTTATACAACCCATTCAGTGACAAAGCAAACATTCAACAAATAAACTGGCGAACATAACAATACAAAACTAAACAAAACAAAACAAAACAGTGCCCGATGCTAATCTGAAGAAGCAAACAAAGCACAGAATAGTTAAAATCATAATATAATACTGAATGAGAAACACCACGCTCTCACCTGTCAAACTGTCCTACGCCGCCACCTGACACACTCAACTATCACACACACACACACTCATGTGTGTCGTCCAATGCGACTAGTATGGTGTTGTGCATGAGGCTGGCAACCTCACCATGTAACACAGATTACCACCGAAACCACTACTGCAAGGGCAAACTCTCAGCTATCACACACACACACTCATGCATGTCGTCCAATGAGACTAGTATGGTGTTGTGCATGAGGCTGGCAACCTCATCGTGTAACACAGATTGCTACCGAAACACTACTGCCCTAGCATATGAATACTTAATATGGAGGCAAACCACACTGTTGGCCCCCATGCTCCCTCAGGAGCGGAGAAGAGAAATATATACCTTGAAGTGAGCCCACGTGCTCTCACAACCATTCCTCACATAACCATAATTAAATAATCATAAAATGGACATAAAATAATATTCAACTATATGTACAACAAATACTCTCAGTAATGAGAATAAGCTACTACCTCGTAACCGATCCACATCAGTATTCGCTACTGCATTCTGAAGCATGTCGTATGTGACGACTGGTGCGCCTGGCAACAAGCGTGTCGTATATGACCACTGGTGCGACTGGGAATCTCATCACATGAAACACATCGTTACCGAAACAAATCACTGCCATAGCATTGGGAATCTCATCACATGAAACACATCGTTACCGAAACAAATCACTGCCATAGCATATAAATGCTTCATGCAGGCTTTTGTTGGATTCAGCCGCACTGGTGCCGCACTGGTGTCGCCCTGTGTCGCCCTGCTCCGCAAGGAGCAAACAGCAACATTTATGTCTCAAATGCGCTTTACGCCCAAGGAGTGGCCTCGCGCTCTCCAGAAATCTAAATGACTATTCTCACCTCACAGTAACCCATTAAATATATACAGTAGAATTATCAATAAACGTGAAATACACTAAATTACTCTTACATAAAGAATACAATATAATTATTCTCGACTTAAGCCAAACTGGGACTAAATACACAACGTGCCACATGGCGTAACATTTACCAAGAAACTCTCTCTTTCCTTTACTGGGGAACATTATCTTTATCTGCTTCCCACCCCCGTCTCAATTCACACAATATAAAACTGCGTAACATTAAGTGATAACTAAGAGTGTTACCGCAGACCCCTCGCGCCGCTTTTATTCAATCACCACGTGGCTCTCCCTGTTGCCATCTTCCCAACTAGTTAATATTATCTAAATTGCAGTTTCTGATAACATTTCTGTCCAGTTTCATGTATAAAACACTCTCCTACTAAATTTGCCCGGTCTGATGGATGAAATACTTGATACTAAATTCTCACATCTGGATTTAGGCTTTGCGTGCCTAATAAAACCTATCAAACATTATTTTCACTCATCTATCATTTCAAGACTAAATTATAATGTCCTAAAAAGACATTTCCTTTGGAAACACATCTATCTATATCACTCAACATTAAAATAGCCACATCGATATTATTTCCGAATTAAATAAAACTAATTCTAATTTAAATTAACTCACGTGCTCAAGGCATTTACAGCTTGGCTCTGTCGTCTGTTCTCTCTGGTGGCTGTGGCAAAATAGGCCCGCTTGTAGTTCGCTATCTCTTTTTATAGGCACTAGGCTAATCACTCAACTACTGCGCGCTGGGCGTATTAATCTTGGCTACTTAAATATCACACGCGATTATCGCTTAGGAATAGCGAAAACACAAATAAAACCTACAGCTATTTAATATAACACAATTCTACACCACAACTTAATTTAAAGGCATTATTGTGGCCTCATTACATATCTTCTACTTCAGACTTTTCACAACCCAGAATGCTTCGCGCACATCGAAAATAACCTGCCTAGAAACGGGTAGGGGGCGGGCGTCTCCTTTTCGGCCCCATCACATAAATATTAAGGGAGTTTTTTTCTCTTATTTTTATAGTTTCATGTTCTCTACTTAATTCTCATTTTCTTTCCCTCCTGTCTCTTGTTTGTCTGTCCCTGACGAAGGCCTTGTGGCCGCAACGTAGGTTTTTCTTGTCCTTCTCCTTGTAAGACGTATTACTATTTGTGTGTGTGTTTTTTGTTTTTTTTTGTTTTTTTGTTTCAACTCAAAAACTGCTTTGTATTTTCTCTGGTCCTCACCTCTGACAGTTGCAGACCTGGAACCCTCTCAGGCAAAAAGGGTGGAGGCTTGGAAGGTGGGCCTTCGTCAAGTCCATCATAACCAAAACATCTGCAAGAAGAACAATTTAAAATTAATTTTTACAGATCAACAATAGAATTCAAAGTTACAGTTTAGTGTACACAGGAAAATTGACACACATTACATTTACCGGTTCTTGTGCGTTTATTCACCGGTTAAATCAAATTCTGGAAATTTATTACCAAAACTGAGAACCGTACTTTTTCTTGACTGGAAAATGTTGATTTCACATTGTGATTTGGAAGGCAAGTTAAAAAAAAAAGCGTTTCTCTTGCATTCATAGTTGACACGCTTACGACAGACCCACCCCCCCCCCCCCCCCCCCCCCCCCCCCCCCCCCGTATTAAAAAAAAAAAGTTTATAAACCAATAGAACGGAATTGAATCAGTTCTACAAGTTAACGGTACAAAGAAAACAAGGGAAATCGCTGCCGTTGCCTTCTCTAACTCAAGATCAGAATCAGGTACCCTTTTACAGCTGGTTTGACTGATGCGTGACACCTGTTCCCTTCCTCGCTGCCGTTGCCTTCTCTAACTCAGGATCAGAGTCAGGTACCCATTTACAGCTGGTTATGGAGTGTTAGAGACTTCACCATACTAGGTCCAGCATCGAGAGGTGGGGAGACCAGTTTCCTTCCTCGCTGTCTTTTCCTTCCCTAACTCAAAGTTAAGTACCCATTTATAGCTAGGTAGACCCCATCTCTCGATGCTGGACCTAGTATGGTGAAGTCTCTAACACTCCATAACAGCTGTAAATGGGTACCTTACTCTGATCCTGAGTTAGAGAAGGCAACGGCAGCGAGGAAGGGAACAGGTGTCACGCATCAGTCAAACCAGCTGTAAAAGGGTACCTGCCTCTGATCTTGAGTTAGAGAAGGCAACGGCAGCGAGAAAGGGAGCAGGTGTCACGCATCAGTCAAACCAGCTGTAAAAGGGTACCTGCCTCTGATCTTGAGTTAGAGAAGGCAACGGCAGCGAGGAAGGGAACAGGTGTCACGCATCAGTCTAACCAGCTGTAAAAGGGTACCTGCCTCTGATCTTGAGTTAGAGAAGGCAACGGCAGCGAGGAAGGGAACAGGCCACCCCACCTCATGAAGCTGGGACCCAGTACATCGAAGTCTATAACACTTCACTCCCCTACGGCAGAATGTGCTACGTGACTACAACCTTACGAACGGCAGGCGTGTTTTAAAAAAAATTCTAAGCAACGGGGGAGGGGGGAGAGGACAATGACACTTTTTTCAGTCAAGAAAGAGTACGGTGATCGGTTTGGGTAATAAATATCCAGAATTTGATTTAACCGGTGAATAAACGCACAAGAACCCATTTACCATACAAAGAAATACTGTCAACCATAAAGTCATATGATGTAAATAATAATTTTTAAAAGCAGAGACACAGGGCAAATGAGGTCAGAAAAATCAGCTGACTCATAGGTTACGTCCAACCCCCTTCATATTTATTTCCTGGTGTCATAAGTTCTTTGTTAACTGTTTGAATGGTGAAATATTTGTTTCTTTTTTTTTCAAAAACAAACAGAAAGCAGCTATTCTGATTACAATAGCCCACTAAAACGACTGTTTTACTGCTGTTCAAAATCAGCTGTTATCATTTCGTAAATGAAGTAACATTACCTTTGCATGTACGGCTTGGGATTTGAGTTGTTCTGAGCTGTATTTTCACCATCCGACTCATCAGATGTTTCCAAGTCCTCTGAATAATCATCAGAACAGGAATCTATATAACTAGATGCGTTGTAGTCACCATCAGACTGCATTTTGATTACGATATGTTAAGACGAGTTGTTTGCAAAATATCCAAAATGGCGGACGGATAAATGCGGTGTTTACGTTTTTCTGCGTGTAATTTCAAAGTCAAAATAAGTGAAAGTTGTATATTTTTTAGCACAGATATAATTGTTAACACGTATTCTTATTATAAAACATTGGTTTGAAGTCAAAATTAAAAAATAAATGTGCTTTTTAATACTTCAAAAGTCATCGTTTCGACCGGAACGATTTTTTAAATTTCCGGTTCGAAGAGTGTTTAGATAAAAGATTATAGAACTGTATCATCTGCACATCCAAGGTTTGTTGTAGCCTCATTAATAACTTTTATTGTCCACTGTTCTGTTTATTACAGGTGAAATTCCCAAGTTTGAAGATGACTGGAACAAGAAGCAGAAGCCGAGATCCACGGCTCCTGGTGACTCCATGCCGTCTAAGTGGCCAACCTCCAGTCTTGATAGTGAGGACAAGAATCTCTTTTCTAAACTGTTTGGTTGGAAGGATTAATCAACAGTCTGCTCTTGTTCGCTCTAGGTTGTGATTTGACTTTCAGTTTTAAACCCAATACCCTTTTTTAACATAGAGTTTATTTTTAGGGTTTTAGGCTTGGCCATTCTGAACTGCAGACTTCTCTTTGTCTGCCTGGTCATATATGCTTGGTATTCCTATAGTGAGTTATTGTTTAGCAGGCAGTGATCAGAAGTATTGTGGAGTTGAAACCAACACATGACAGTTGATGATTTGTGGTCAGTTGTGAAGGTCTCTCCTGCTACCTGTGTACAGCAACAGCAGCACGATTATTTCTAAAATGTGTTTTGTTTGTTCTCATGCTTTATGTATCTCTTTTTTCTCTTGAGATGTTTCATTTAGTTAGGTGTGGGTATAGGTACTGCAAACTGGATTTTTAAATTATATATTTCTGTTAATAACATATGCAGATGGGTAGATCTTTTTATTCTAAGCAATTTGGTACCAAATTTAGTGCCCTAGGTGAATTTGTTCAAAAGTCTTGCAATTTTGAATATTTGAAAAATTGGGCAAGTTGCGTAACTTGTCAAAATGCCAACTTTTAGCAGTCATAAATTTAAAATTTACAAACACACACTGACAAACCTTTGTAAGCACACACTCATGTAAACAGGCAACAAACTCTATTTTTTTCATGAATGTCAAAGAATAAGTAGTTTATATTTTATTAGCTTAAAAATGGCTCGAGGCCTAATTTTGCAAAAATGACAAGGGAGTTAAAAACTAACAAAAATTGTCATTTAAAAAAAAATCATAAAAAAATCAACAATTGCATCAGTGTTGAAAGAACTTACACCAAAGTTATCAGAAAATTCAAGCTCCTTAAAAACAAACATCAATATACTAATAACACAAAATACCACTAAACATAATGATTGCTAAACAGAGCGATCTGCAGCAAAAAATGAAATTTCATTGAATTCTTTTAAAAATCATTAAAAATTTAACAAGAAGGGTACAAAGATGAAAATTACATCAATTTGTCAAGATTTGTATGCTCTAACATAGAACCTATACATATAATGTTCAGCCCTGCCATAATAATCTGTTTTATAATTATAGCAAACAGTCCATTTCACACATAAAAAATACAATCTTTTCTAGTAGTAGTTTTGCCAGACCGAAGAAATCGATTTTCCAACGATTTGTAAACATCATCCACTGAAACATTAAAAAAATATACAACTATTAGAAGTTTCTGCAGTGTTACATTACGCATGATAGTTTTATATCACACTTCTAGGAGAGAAGTTTGCAATGGATGGTTGAGTCCAAGTTAGTTAGGAAATGCAGTTCAGCACTGGGATGATATGTTTCAATTCCAACTATATCATTACAAAAAAAAATGTGATACTACCAGAGAATGCATGTGTCATATTAGTGCAAACTTTAAAATATAACCAAAATGCGATCCAATTGCTAATTTTTTAAAATTCAACAGGAACTAATGTCCCCTCACCAAAAATGGTTAAACCCACTGCCTGTTCTATTTATAGACCTAGGCAGAGGTAACGTCGGTCATTTTGTCTCTATTGGTAAATCTAGACTGAAATACCTAATTTTGAAAGACCCAAACTCAAGCCAGAGGCTAAAAACACATAAGTTCCAAATTGCTGCACACATTAAAAACTCAAGAACTAGTTGATTTAATAAGTATGATCACTTAAAAACTCACCTAATTAAATAGGGAAGGTTTAGAACATACGTTCAATGTTAGCGTGCAAAACCAGTCCCTGGGTGACTTTTGGTGAATAGTGGTTATGTGACTATGAGTTTGTTTGCACAAAGCGATCCTTGTCAACTCTTCAGATCACGTTCATATTTGGAAATTATGTAGGAAAATGGTTTTGCTCTTTATTTTGAAATAGGACACTTGAAAATTGACCATTTTCATTGGAAAATAAAGCTTTTTGTTGTTGTAAAATCACAAATTTTACAATCTTATTGTTCTGTAAATAAGTCCTAGGCAGCAATAGAAAGGGCATTCACTGCTGAACAAAATGAGACTATAAAGCAGGCTGACTTCATTTGACACGCAGCGCTGGCGATTTGAAATGGGAAACCCCCTACTTCTCCTTTGTCAGAACCGCGCGAAACCCGAGTGCACATACTTTTTAAACACTTAAAAGACAAACTCATTGATAATATTTCAGACTATTTTTGCATCCATGTAAACAATAAGAAAACAAGCTTTCTGTTGATACCAGTTTTATTTAAATACTTTATGAAATAAAGTTGCAATCCTTGGTTCAAGTTATTAACAAAATGAGAATTTTGTGCCGTAAGCGGTAAATACGGGCAGTTTGGAGTACCTAGGTATGGAATGCATGTTACTCTCTTGTGTCATATAGTACCGATGAGTTATCTGTCTCCGATTTCTTGTTGTAAATAACAAAATCCAAATAAAATTTATTTTTTGTGATACATCCATGTAAGTGAGGATACAGGACTTAACTTGAAAACATTCAGCGATAAACTAGCATTTTTGTGCTCCCTATGAAGTCTTTTAGTTAAATTTACGTTTCATGCTTCGCTAGGAACGTGGTTATCTCCCCCTAAGGTTGTACAGTTCACCATCTGATGGCATCTCACTTGAAGTCTTGTTAATTAATAACTGATCACTTGAGGTCATTTTCACATCCGTGATGTGCACATCTAAAGAAACAATTAAAGCAATCAGCAACGGATATTCCTTGTTTGTTGTAATATTTCTTTACCTGCTTTTGTTTTATTAATTCTATTCATGTTTTTAAGTCTTTCTTGATCTGTTTCTTTGTCTCTCTTCTTCTTTATATTTATTATCAGTGTGGACCACTTTGGTTGTCTGTTTTTGTCTTGCTTCTTATTTGTCTTGTCTTTGTTGTTTCTCAGTCCTTATTTATCTTGTCCTTTGTTTCTGTCTGTCTCTGCACATTTTGCTGTCTCATCTTTTTTTCACTTCTCAGAGTCTGTATATCTTAATTTGTCATGTTTTGTCATCACTTTCTAGCAAGCATTCACCAGTAAAAGATGCATTACATATTCAGTTTATTGAAATTACATAAAGCTCATGACGTATTTACCTTACATCATATATATATATATATATATAATACATACACACACATACAATGGCTTTGTGGGTATCCACAGATAGAACATCACAAGAAATGTGACAAATCACCTTTCTCAGCAGACTGATGATAATTTCAAATTACAATTGTACATAGTAAATTTTTTTTTTTTTGATGCCAGTTCTGCTTCATTGAAACATTCTGCTGTAGTGCCCTTTTACCAGGTGCATAATTGCAAACTTTGTTGTTACGTCTTGTGACACATTTCAGAAATGTTTTATTTTCATGTCTTGTAACATACTTCATTATACCAATTCTTTACAAAAGTTGACAAACCACCAATGGCAACTTCTCCAGCTCCATGATGTGTGATTATTGTTTACCAAAACTGCTGACACGCATAAGGTAGAGAGATACCATGATATTAAAATTTGTTTTGTTCGATTTGTTTGTGGTTTGCACTTTACTCTATTTACTACACTGTCATTATTAATAAGCTTAAGGCATTTTTTGGGTAAAATAAATGATATTTTATGAATAGACACTTAACGCACATTTACAAGACTACAAATTATGACTTACGTACAAAGTACGGTTACTAACACCCTTAAGAGCAAAAGAGTTTGTACTGTGTAATAAATAAAAATAATAATTATATGCATTTGATAACTAAAGTGATCCAAAACTCATCCTTTACTTGAAAACACAGCACCATGAGTGATAATCAAAAGAGAGTGAAAACATGAGACTTTGAAAACAGCTGAAATGAACACTCAAGTTTAGCAATATGGTGAACAAGTTAAAACAGAAATTATGAATTGATTAAATACAATAATGCTTTTGCAAGGGCTGGTTACTGCTTAAAACATGATAATTTTGAAACGAAGTTGTAATAGCAGCTTCAAGGTCAGGTGTTTTCAGAGTCTTGCTGAAACTTGTTTTTGAGAGAAACAACATGTCAAGGTCAGGTGTTTTCAGAGTCTTGGTGAAACTTGTTTTTGAGAGAAACAACATGTTTATCATCATCTTCCATTTGTCTTGTGGTGGAGCATAGAGCTCTCATTGCAGCTTGTCTCCTTGCTACAATCTTGCACTAAATAGTCACATGATCTACTACTGGTGGTTTCTGTAGCTATTTGTTTGACATGATGAGGTCGTCAGCTTTAGGCACCTCCTCATCTTGGTCGCTTTGTACGACGTCGGAGGGAACAGTAGGTCTGTTCTTTTTATGCCTCATCGCAGACCCCTGGGAACTACACAGGGCAATGCATCATGTTGGGGGATATAAGATAGATCATTGGTGATGGGCCCCAAATGTAAGAGAGTCAATGGCCCTAAGGTTAGGGTGGTGTGTCCTTCAATGTAAGAAGTGCCGACCATCATCAAATGTTAGGGGTCATAGGCTTTCCTAGCTAGTTTAAGTGGTCTAAGGTTTACTATCTGTGTTAATACAAAATTCCACTTTGATAGAAAGTCCACAGATAAAACATGTTCATTTAGTTCATTGAATTTTATCTGTCTGAGCATTCATAGATTATATTAGTTCAAGGCAATATATGTCACAAACTGGTGCTGTCATGCACACACCTCTTGTCTGCTACTCTCACAAACTATGCTTCTGGAGCATATATGAATACATTGATAAAAGGCTGCTCACCTTTTTTGACACATTCTTATTGTAAGTGCAAAGAGCCCAAATCCATAAGTGGCAGGTAGGCCACACTTTGAATTAAACAGTTTCCAAAAATCTTGATGGTGTTAAACACACTTGGGAGTATATAAGTGGTTATACCACACATTAACAAGTGGCTATGCCACACCCTTAACGCCCAGTGGCGAATCGTAGACTATATATTTTCTAAGCCTCTATCATGCCTAGCAACAGTCACACATCATCATTTTTGAGCATCTTGCATCATTTTATGCGTGCAGACGGGGTTGCGACGTGGTGCAAAAGTACTTCTTCTTCAAGTACCATGCCTAGTGGCGTAGGAGATCATGTTTCTCCACAACTTGTCTCCAGATGATTTATCAATTCTGCTGTTGATATCTTTCCATGCCATGATGTCAAACTGTCCATTATTTGCTCTCTTTGTCTTCCCTTATCTCTTTTTCCTCCAATCTTACCTGTTGTTACCATATATTCCACTTTTCCTCTTCTCATAACACGCTCACAAAAAGTGGATTGCTTCTTTTTAACTTGTGAAATATGTTTCCTTTGCGCATGGGCCTCTTCCAGGACATCCTGTTGCGTCCTTTTTGGGTTCCTTAACAGTATTATAGTTGACATGAGTCTTACTACTGTTAAGAGGGTACGCATCAACAAATGTGGTAAGAATGTATTTGAAATTAAATTCATCGCGCACGGGAGCGCACATATTTGTGCGTGGGTATTTCGCGTTTTGTTGCTAAACACTGGATGACGTAGTGACCTCGAGAGAGGGAGATGTGATGGAAGTCAGACTTGTGTCTGTTTGTTCGAGCCCCATATTGCGGGTTATCTACTGTGGAAGTCTTTTGTATACGGCCTTCCTTACAGAAGCCATCGCCGTGAAGATTTTACAGTAAGTTCGTCAATGTGATAAAGTATTTGTTCGCCATCTTAAGGATTACGGCACATAAGGAGAGGTCATTCAAATTCAGAACTTAGAAGTTTATAAGCGCTGTGTACTATAATGCCTCAATTATGATGTACAGAGGTTCCAGAATATATTATTTACGAGGCCATTGAAAGACGGGATATTCTTGATGTATTATATACCCTTGATCATAATATGCATGTCTGCCCTTGAGAGGTCAGCCGTTATAGGAATAGATATCAATCAAGCATATGATCTAAACTACTTGATCGTATATGAACATTGATGCTTTACTTACGATGTCCTGTTGTATGTCCATGGATATGACTGCCATGAGACTATCCGATATGAACAGTAATAATATATCGATATTTTCCCGATGTTCATTAAAATGCAGTTCGTCCATGTCAGAGGATGTTTACTCTGCCCGTCTTGTCGTACGTCAAACGTGATTGTCTAATAAACTGTTTAACTTCATACAAGAGTTCCAGTGTGCTTCATTCGGCACTGGCATTTGTTGACGTGCCATGTTGATGTTCCTGTTGCCTGATTGCCATCTAACTAAATAACATTCGCGTTATCAGCACCAGTAGTCAACTAGTCATCACTACCAATACACGACTACAAAATGACTACAACACATCCTCATTACTCTTTTTGGCTGTCCATGGTATTTTTAACATTTTTCTGTAAAACCACATCTCTGTAGCCTCTAGCGTCTTCCCTACTTATTTACTAATTGTCAATGACTCACTCCCATATTTCAGAATTGTGTCTATATAACACTGAAGAACTTTCTTACTTCCAATGACAAAGAATCATTGCATAAAATATTCCTCATTTTATAGAATGCTGCTTTTGCCTTAGCTATTGTGCTCTTCACGTCTGAGATGCATCTTCCATCCGTTGTTATTAATGTGCCCATGCATTTGAATTTATTGACCTGTTTTAACACTGTTCCATTTATTTTGAAAGTGCATTCTGGGGGTAAAAAACTGATAAGAATCAATCCATCAAAGTTGCTTCACACCACGAAGTAAAGTTGCTTCACACAACGAAGTAAAGTTGCTTCACACCACGAAGTGAACCCCAACGCAGTATCCATATTGCAACAAGCTACAGAAGGTTATTAAATTCATGAGCAATATAAAAATGGCTGGTAATTTCAGTGTAGTTTTAGCTTTATATGGCGACTTTTAAACCCTTTCTTTTGGAATGAAGATATGTGGCTTAATAGCAGTGTCACTGTCACAGGATGTTTTACAACTGTCACTCACTTGTTCCTCATAGGCAGCATGTATAGATATTAGAGGGTGAGTGATTGTGATTGTTGATGATGGCATGTGTAAGAGACAAAGGTAAACTAAAGATAGCCAGTCATGTGACTGAGGGCTGCGCAAGGGGACTGCGTGAGGAGAGTTCAACCTGACATTGTGTTCGAGGAGACCAGCAAGGTTGTCGTCGGGGGAAGACGTGAATGGAGAAGATGATGGAGGATCTTCTCTGTCTGGCTTACACCTGCTAAGTTTTGCCCAGCGTGATGCTGGAGATATTTGAGACCGTTTGGCATGAGTTCTTCTGCAAGTTAGTGAGTCTTTTGACGTAGCGTCTCTGAGTATGTTGATGTCCATTGTATTTCAGTGCCAGTAGCGAGTTGTGCGCCATGTTGATTTTGTGAACTTAGCAGGGTATTTCGATGATGTCGTTTAGGTATTGTTAGCCAGTTATTTTGGTTTTATGCATTCGCACTGTGCCCGTTGCATTTGTATGCTGATATTTGTCACATTGTCGAATATATATATTGAGATTGCCAGACAATATAAGAGTTGTTCTTCATATATGGTGTCTCTAAGATTGTTTAGAGTGTAACCTCTCGCATTATAGTGCGGGCGTAGTTTATAGGACTCTAGTTGCAGTATGGTGTGGCGTTAAGTACATTCATTCATGTATGCTCCTCAAAACGCTACACGCACTTATTAGCTGCAATATTTATACAGCACTTATTCATGTGACAAGTAGGAAGATGGAAGTAATGGTCATCTTGAAGAAATGAATTTATAATCACAGTTAAGAGGCTAATGCTCTAACAACTCTGCCAACTGGATGCTCATAATGTAAGCAAATGGGACAATTCTGAAACAAACCCACGATTTAAATATGTGGCGGACGGCCTGTCAGTCACTGCAAGTTTTAAATGAAGAACAGAATATTCCAAGCAAAAACAGCATTCAAAAAAATTAAAAAGCACCTGAAGGAAGTTTAGTATGTGGAAATTCATTAGTGTTACATAGGGTCTATCTTGACATATGGAAGTGAATCACAGTTAAAAAAACGAACAAGATAGCAGCTGAGAGCTAGAGAAAGATGGTTTGACTGAAGAAGGAACAAATATTTCAGCATCCAGTCTGGTCTAATTTTCTCCTATTTGTATCTATTGGTTTGTATTCTGTGCCCTATCAGTCATACATGTGTCTGCATTTTAAAGGATTTGTACATTTTCAAACCAATAATATTAGATAGTATTCTTACATTCTGGCACTTTTGTATACTATCTCATGCACGTCTGTAACAGTATGAAGTGAAAGTACTAAAAATTGTGTATATAGAAATTGACAATACACAGAGAGAGGACAAAGATCATAAGAATAAATGTGACATATAAAATCTAGATAGCTTTTGAGGATAATCCGTCCAGGATGTGGTCTCATGATCTTTGCTGCAATTTGGGCAGAAGTGGAGGAGCAGACAATGATATCAATAAAAAGAATACAAAAGACGAAAGAAGCTTTCAGTGCATTAGCAAAAATATGGAAGTCCAACACGAGAAGTAGAATCTTCATCTAAAAAGTGTTGAGGCAGTCTTATTGTATGGCTCTGTAGCATGCAGAACAAAAATGACAACCAATGGGTTACAGAATTTCATGAATGGGTGATAGTGCAGTTAATGGTATGACAAGAACACCCCAGTAATGCACAAACAACCAGATAAGGGTCATCCACTTATGACGTCATGCATGTGTGGGATGTCAACATTTTGTGAGGATGGGGGAAGGGGTTGGAAAAATGTGACTTCACACAAAATAAAAGCATCATACACACTTCTTATATAAATTATGTTTTTACTTTTATCCGCAGTGGGTTAACTTCTGTCCACTTATCTTCACTAGTTAACTTTTAGCCGTAACAGACAATAACTACCTCATGGAAGACTTATATCCCCTGTATATTTAATTCTCTCAGGTGTGCCGTCACGGACGTCAGTCAAAACCTTTAACCACCAAAGTTGCAGTCTGGAAATTAAATAAAAATCGTCCACTTCAAGCCTATGCTCTATACTGCACTACGCTCAATGTAACGTGCATCTTTTTCCCCACAAAAATCACTTTGATTCACTTTATTCAATTCCAGGTTTAGTTCATCTTTGGCCATTATCATTATTTTCGTTTGCTTCTTCCCATTCTTTATCGTCCTTTGTTTTCGTTGTCGATGGCGAGATGTCGCCGAAAAATGTGTTCATGAATTTTTCTGCGAAAGAACATAAACCTGTATTTGAACAGATTCATTCATTCATAACTATCCACTCCCAAAGGAGCATAGGCCTTCAACAAACACATACCAAGTCCTCCTGTCACGTGCCATCATCTCAAGTTCTTTCCATGTTCTCCTCATCATTTTCACCTCTGTTTCCAGCTCTCTTCTCCATGTGCTTCTTGATCTACCTCTGCCTCTCTTGCCCTGGGGGTTCCAGAACAAGGACTGCCTTGTAATGCTATCAACAGGTGAGCATAAATTTCGTACCCGAACTGACCTGAACTGCGTCGATTAACAGCGAATTATTTCTTGTTTTAACATGATTAATCCTTGCGCCAAACAAAATTCAAGCGTAAATAAGCGAGAAAAGATATGACTGTTTCGTAAATCTATTTAATTATTCGATTTTTATTAATAAAAATAATTTTCAAAATTTCCCGGGACCCGTCCATTTTTCTTACTTAAATACTTACTTAGTCGTTCCCCTTCTACCGGGACTCAAATGATCAAAATTTTTCTAACTTCCCGGGAATTTCATCTCGGGATTTTCCGAACCACAAACCCTAGTACCCACCACTGCAGCTGGTCCCCTATAGGACAACCAGCATTATAGCACATTATATCACTGTAGCGTCGCCGTTATATTGTTGTAGTTGTGTCTTGAAGGATGTGGTAACGACGTCTAACTTGATCGTGCAAAAACTGGTTACGCGAATAATGAATCTGAATTGAGTGATCAGTTGAAATATAATTTGAAAACAGTGGCACATCAAAACAAGAGGCTGGTGCCAACCGAAATATCCGACAACTCCAAGGTTCCAAATAATGACAATGTTTATTCAACGAAGACGTTGGACTCGACAAGACATGCGACAATACTGGACATTCTTCAAATCAATGATGTAGGTACAGCCTGTTCATTTCAGTAAATTCAAGTAAGCATATAGCAGAACGAAATCCAGGCATCAATTTATAGCTGGTTATTTGCATTAACAAAGTGCATATATGAGGAGGCATTTTTAGATCAAACAGTAACTTTCATTCGTCCCTTTTTGACCTTGAGTATGATAACGAGATCCCCGTTATGTCTTCTCACACCTGAGGTCTCTCGAATGAGTAAGTTCCTAACTTTTGTAGGCCTCACGATTAATCATTATAAAAATAGTTCAACATATTGTCTATAGACGACATCCATTGACGCATAGACAGATAATATAATTATATTTGATTCACCTCTGCAATACCGCCGATACTTTCAGTCCGGCTCCTTTGGATATATAATAATACAGAGACCATTCCATTATACATAAGGTTTATCCCTTGAATACTTTCAAGACTTCCTAAAAATATAAACGCTGCGACTACGTTCCTTTTCTGATACCAGGGTTGTACGAGTACCAGCTGGAGGTCACACGTAGGAAGACGAATAATAATACATACAGAAATATCCTTGGTTAATAAAATCCATTACCTGACTTGGATGACAGAAAGAGCTATGTCTTAAATGCAGTGAGCCAGTCATCAAGCAAGTACACTAAGTCCGAAATTACCTCAAAAAACAAATCTTCAATATTAGATTACTGATCGCATCATCAACATGATTTATACCATAACTTCATCGATTTCACAAAAGCCTTCGATCGAGTCTGGCATGAAGGCTTATGGCAAATAATGAGAAAATTCAATTTTGATACCAACATCATAGATATCATTGAAGCACTATACAAGGACGCAAGCAGTGCTGTTTTTGCAAGCAACGAAATTGGAGAATTTTTCAAAACAACTGTAGGAGTTCGCCAGGGATGCATCCTGTCACCAGTGCTCTTTAATATATATCTAGAACATATTATGCAAGAGGCTCTCTACGATTATAAATCAACCATATCGATTGGAGGCCGCCCTCTGTGTAATCTACGTTTTGCTGATGATATTGATCTGATAACTGGAACAGAATCAGAACTTCAAGACCTTACCTCTAGACTGGAGAAAGTAACAAGAACGTATGGGATGGAAATTAATATAGAAAAAAGCAAGATATTGGTGAATAGCCATAAGAAACATGTTCCGACCAATATTACGTTAAATGGGCAAACGTTAGAAGAAGTTAACACCTTTAAATATCTCGGGTCCACTATATGTAGTGATGGAAGATCAAGTAAAGAAATCAAGACAAGACTTGAGATGGCCTCAGCTGCCATGACAAGGTTGAATGTGATCTGGAAAAGTAACATCAGTTTTCCTGTGAAGATCAAATTATACAAATCACTTGTATTATCTATTCTCTTGTATGGGTGTGAGGGCTGGACACACTCACTGCAGATACGGAGCGAAGGATTCAGGCTTTCGAGCATAAATGTTATAGAAGAATTTTGCGCATTTGCTATAAAGAGCACAAAACAAATGTCTATGTTAGAGAGAAGATAAACACCTATGCAGGCCACCAAGAACCACTTTTGTCAATAGTGAAACGTCGAAAGCTTGCCTGGTTTGGGCATGTAACTCGTCATGACTCCCTTTCGAAAACGATCCTCCAGGGAACAGTCGAAGGTAAACGGAGAAGAGGAAGGCAAAGAAAATCCTGGGCTGATAACATCAAAGAATGGGCAGGACACGGTTTTTCCACACTTGTACGCATTGCTGAGAATAGAGAGCAGTGGAGGACCCTGTCTGCTGATGCTTCCACCATGGCACCCCTACGACCCATGACGGGTTATGGGTTGAGATGAGATGATTACTTATATCTCAATTGGTGCGTACACTTTTAACAAAGACAGGACCTGTGACTGTCTATTTTGTTAAAGTCTGTTAGGACGTAAAAAAGGACGCAACAATCACATTATAGCACATTATAGCATTGATGTTCTCTTGTTGCGGTATTTTCTATAGGCTCTTTGTTTCACAGGATGAGGTTAACCAGCTCCATCTACAATTTCACATTACATCTCTTACGAGATTCACACCTTTCGACATTTGCTGAGGGAGACTGGGCACCTACGTGTTTGCCCAGAGTACAATGATGTCAGTTATGATCAACAATAACAACGGTCTGTTACGAGATGTCTCTGGAAAGTGTAGTCTCTTCTGTCTTCAATTTCTCACAGGACACCCCCCCCCCCTCCCCCGGAACAACTCGGGCGGACTTGAATCAAACTTTCTAAACTCAGAGTAACGTTTAATAAAAATGAGCCCGCACTTTAATAATGCAGAATAAATAAGATTGACACATTATTTCTGTTCGTCACCCTTTGTTGAAATTAGTGAACAAAGATATAAACAAAGATGCAAACCTGAGGTCAGTGAGCAGTAAATAGTTAAACGGTAGAAAGAACGATATATAGAGCACACTAGACACCAGAACATTAACAGAAGTAATAGGCTCTCCGGGGATTAAAACTAGGGGTGTTTGGCTGGCTGTTTGTCCTGTTACGGTTCACTGTCACAGTGAGGCGGATGGTCCCGGATTCGAATTACCGGAGTACCTATCACATCTGTTCCTTTTCCTGCCGTTTAGTGCCATCTGTCGTTCTTTCTTACTAGTACTTACCATTTACCAATTTTCATTCATTATTAACCGCTCAAAGTAAACCCATTTAACGTCCAGCATTTTGAAGCCGCTAAAGAAGATGCATACTGAGATGTTTAGCCATCTTGTACTGGGCGCCTATTGTGGGGTTGTGTGGTGAAGTGGGATGTTATAAATATTTATAGGGGACTTAGTGTACTGACTGAGATCAGCTGTGAAGGTATCTATATCTATTAAAAGTAGTGTATTATAGATAACCTTACTTGCTACCACATATCTCTTTATCTCAGTCAGAATTATTCTGGAATAGTGTGATGCTACGTTATGTGTCTAGGGTATGTGTATGAAGAAGTGTAAGTCACAACAACAGACAGATAAACAATTTAATGTAATCCACTACTCTTGACAACACTGTGACACTCACATACATATAACACTCTATGAGAATATCTTAAAGGAGTCACTGATAAACTTTCGAATAACAATATGTATTCATTACTGGCATGAATGAATATGTGTCCTGATTCAACTACAAGGGAATCAGGAATCACAATCAATTTAAATTACAAGTTATGTACAGAATGTATTTAATATGAATATAGTAGTGACATATATTATTACAAATGTTCTATGTGTGTCAGTTGTGTAGTAGTAAAATGAGGTAATACTGGTTTTGTTTTGTTCAAGCTCTGTTGGTATTTGTCATCATGACTTCAATAGTTTGTCTTTAGGGACCAGTATTGGAGATGTTCACAGTTCCTGATTTTAAGACAAGTAAATTCCCCTCTTAATGTTAATTTTATAAAGTCAGTTCAATATGAGGGGACATAATGTTGAGCTCAGCTGGCCAATTCGCTTATCTGGCGTGATGGCGGCAGGAAAGGACTCCTCTGCTCGAATTCTCCTCTGGGCTCAGGAGACACCTCACTGATAGCTAAAAGACCAAGGAGTATGCTGTCCGACACTGGATTCAGCAAATCTCTGACCAGATGCTGCTCAGTACCATCAAGACCACTGTCCCACAATTCATACGAATAACACAGATACGTTGATTAGCAATGAATTTCTGGCACAAACTGGCACAAACTTCCATCTGCCTATGTTCCAGGCTTTTATTGAGCCAAATATATGCTGGCTTCAACGCACTGATGCTTTATCAAGCTATTTTAAACAAGTGGTTTCGAACTAACGCTCCCAAGTGTGTATATCAGCGAGTCTGACCAATGAGCCCCGTTTCGACAAGTGTTTGAAAAAATGTTATCTTTTCCCGTCTCCCCTAACAACCAAGATAGTATTTATAGCCCGACCAATCGTGGTTAGGCTTTCATTTGTTGCGCTCCAATCAATTTGGAGTTTACATGGTAGGCTATTTATGTAACGTAAGGTTTTTTTCAAACACGTTATAAAAAAATTTTATGAGCAGAAATGATTTCATGCTGTCAGGCAGCCTCACTATTTTATTTTGGGTATAATTTATTAATTCCTGGACTATTTGCGTAACGTTTTACATATTATTTGTCAGCAAGCCCTAAGGAACCCAAAAATACTAATTTAAAGGAGCTACGTGGCTGCGTTCAAAATATGCAATTTCTTCTACCTCCTGTTTCGAAGATGTGCTGTCTGGGTACTGTTATGTGTTCAAACGTAAACCCATCTAATGTTGTCTTTTCTAATAAGAGTTTGTTATGATTTATAAACCTAACTCTGGGAAAGGGTAGTGTATTTTATCACTGTCCGTCTGAAAAAGTTAGTGCTTGTAGACTTACACGCGTGATGCCAGCATTTGTATATCGCGCGTCGCGTGTTGCATGCGTTCCTGATTTTCAGCCCTCCCCTCTCGCTATCCTTTTGTCCATCTGTTCGTTCGTTTTGGTAACGTAATATAATTAATGTTAGGATTAATTTAGGTCATTACGCAGTACGTCTCAATGTTTTTTCCAAGAAATACAGCACACGTTTCATTGAAGAAAGCGGGTATAATACAGTAAGCTTTTACTATCAACGTGAAAGCGTTACAATTTGCAGACGAAGCAGAAAACAAGGGGGATTTCGAGTACATTCCTTGTGACAGCACTGTCATTTTACCATTGCTCTTCTCTTTATTAATTTTATTTGTTAGGCTTCATATTTACCTAATAATTTATATATGTGGATTAGAATATTTCATGACACCTCCCCTCTTAAAACAGACATTATATGTCAGTCCTTTATTCTATATACACATAGAGAAATTTATTATTATTTCTGGGGTTTACGGTGATTCTCATCACACGGATGGCGGCTTAAAAAATCCGCTCCCAAATTGGTTTTTCCAGATATATACTCAATGCTAAAATTATATGGAGCCAGAAGCAAAGACCATCGGAGTAACCTAGAGTTCTCATGCTTAGCCTATGCTAAAAACGATAAAGGTTTGTGATCTGTTTGCAACTTAAATGCCTTCCCATATAGATAAATATTGAATTTCTTTATCGCCCATATTACTGCAAGACATTCTTTTTCGCTAGTTGAGTAGTTGATTTCAGCTTTATTCAACTTTCTGCTAGCATATGCCACTGGGCTTAATTCCCCATCCAAGGCATCTGATTTCTGTAGTAGAGTTGCACCTAACCCAATATTACTTGCATCCGTCCTTACAATGAATTCTTGACTTAAGTCAGGTAATTTCAAAATGGGTTTACTTGTGAGCTTTTCCTTCAATTCTTGGTAAGTCATTTCACATTGTGGTGTCCATGTAATGCGATCTGGAAGTCCTTTACGTGTCAATTCCGTTAAAGGTGCACATATGGAATTAAAGTTTTTGATATACTTCTGGTAGAAACCACATAATGAGACAAAGGATCTCACGTCCTTCTTGGTTTGTGGTCTCGGGGCTTTCTGTAGTTTCTCTAAATTCTTTGGGTCAGGGGTCATGTTTCCCTGATAAACTGTGTGTCCCAAAAATTCCAATTCTTTACATCCAACGCAACATTTGGTTGGTCGGGCTGTTAAATTTGCCTCCCTAAGTCGATCAAACAGCATGTTCAGAGAGTCAATGTGTTCCTCAAATGTTTCTGTTGCTATAAGGATATCATCCATAAAATTTGTTATACAGGGATTATTCAGAGGATCCAATAATTTTCTCATCATTCTAGAGAAGACACTAGGTGCATTCTTCAATCCAAATGGCAATCTATTAAACTCATAGTGTCCTTCTGAGGTACTAAAAGCTAGGTATGGTCTAACCTCAGGCTTTACTGGAATCTGATAGTATCCTTTACTCAGATCCACTTTTGAGAAATATTTAGCTTTATTTAGCCTGGCAAACAGCTGATTTGTATCCGGCAATGGATCCACCTGTCCTTCTGTAATAGCATTCAGTCTCCTGTAAACTATACAGAGTCTATGTTCTCCAGAGGGCTTCCTTAAAAGTACAACACCGGAACTATACGAAGACTCACTGTGCGAAATAATTCCTTCCTTCAACAGATAGTCTATCTCTTCCTTCAAAGCTTTCTCCTTAGCAAACGGAATCGAATATGGTTTCATACAGACAGGTGTGGGGTCTATCAGTTTCATATCATATTCCAATAGGTTTGTATGCCCTGGTCGGTCTGTTAACACCTCTGCATGATTATTTAGAACCTGTTGCACTCTCTCTTTCTGAGTTTTCGTTAAATGTGTACTGATTTTCACCTGTGCTGCTGTCTCACAGGGGTGTAATGGATATTCAAATGATGAAAGTGGTTCCTTTTTCATCTCCATGGCGATGGACAAGGTCAACAAGTGTGTCTCTTCCTGATGTTCTCTTTCCAAATATTTCTTCAGGAGATTCACATGATAGATTTTTTCTTTCCCCTTCTTATCTATCTTATAATTTGTTCTAGACACCTTCTCTAGAACTGTATATGGACCCTGCCATCCAATTTGTAACTTATTCTGACTCCCGGGCAAAAGAAGCAGTACCTTCTCTCCCACAGCCAAATTTCTGTCTTTCGCCTTCCTGTTATAATAGGCAGCATGTTTCTTCCTGGCTTGTTTCAAATTTTCATTGGCAAGTTTCCAGCCAGTTTTTAACCGAGTGGTCAGCTCATTCACATATTGGTATGAAGATGTAATGTTTTCCTCTGCCTTTTCATCAGTCCACGTTCTTAACAAAGCTACATATGGACCTTTAATTGTGTGGACCTATTTGTCCATGCACCGGTATGGTCTCTTCCACTTGAAGCTTTATAGTGATGATTTTTCCTCCCAGAATTTTCATTCACAAAACGACCGCTACCAATTTTTCTTTTGGGGCTTTCTCCCCTCTTAAAATTCTTGATGAGAGATTTCCTCTCTACATCCTCTTCCTCCAGTTTGTTTAAGTCCGATTGAGGGATTGTCGGCTTATCCTGGGGTAAGACATCCTTTTGCACTCTCCGCATAGTGGCCATTGTAAAACAGTTAAGTGAAGCTTGTCCGTGAAAAGGGGCTTCCCATTCCATTTGGTCCACTTTATCAAATCTATTTTTCCTTTTATTGTCAGGCCTGATTTTGCCCCATGGCGTGTCCAGGTCCTGATCCATGTTCCCACTTGTGGGTGTTCCCTCATGTGCTATGCTACACCTTTCTACAAAATTTTCAATGTCCCATCTTGCTTTGGGCCAATAATAATTGTGAGCCACCTTTTGAATGATGGTACCTATCTTCTCATGGTCCCCATCTGGTTTCACATGTAGGCTCCTTATTAAGTCTGTCCTATATCTTTTTGGAAGAACCAGCTGTCCATGACCATTGGATCTAGCTCCAGTCTTCCTATACATCAACTTGTTTTTCATGTAAAAATCTCCCTTGCCTGGAGTTGTATGACAAGTTGACAATTTCCTGAAACAAGGCTTGAGTGTTTTATCCCCAGCCTGTGCCTTCCTCATCTCTTCTGGAGTGGTATCCAACATAATATCCTCCTCCTGTCTTGAGGTCGACCTGACCTGAAGGGTTGCCATATACACAGGTTTCCTTCTGCAACGGTCAGTGTCATGATTGTCCATCTGACAATTCTTACACCACCTTTTTCCTTGGTTGAAAGATTTTCTTTCATTATATTTCCTTTCATCGAATTGTGGGAATTTATTTTTATTTTCATACCGTGGCCTATCAAATTGGTGCTTACCTTTATTTTGATCCTTAGGATCAAATTTATTAAAGTTCTGTGGTGCCCTGAAGTTATCCACCTGTTTCTTTTTATTACCTGTTACCTCTGCTTGAGCTGCTTGATACCTTTCAGCAACATTTAGCAACTCACCCAGCCTCTCTGCACCTTGTTCCATGAGAAACTTTCTCAGGTCTGGAGCCATGGACTCTCTTAATTGCTCTATAAGGACCATTTCCTTAAGGTCTTGGGTTTTCCCCAGAGAAGTCCATTTCTCCAAGTATGTCTCTATTCGTGCAGAGAACTGGTGATAGGTTTCACCTGACAGTAGTTTAGCATTCCTAAATTTTTTTCTATAGAATTCTGCATTCTTTTCATACCTTAACAAAAGAGCCTGCTTTAGCATGTCATAATTTTCCTGATCACCTCTGCTCATTTTAGCAAAAACTTCATAAGCTGCCCCACGAAGTCCCTGAGATAACTTTAAGCTCCACCTTTCTCTCTCTAACCCATACGTGGTGGCTAATAGTTCATACCTATTTATATAGCTCTCAATATCATCGTCTTTCTCAACAAAATGATCTAAATGAAAGTTCATAGCTGAGATTGAGGCTCCTTGAGTAACCGTAGCATCAGAGGCAAAGGGACTGGCACCATTTTCAGGAGCATGGCCTTGAAACTCAAACTCCCTTAGTCGTAACTCATGTTCCCTTTGTAATCTCTTCTCCTCCTTTTCTGCTTCCCTCTCTGCAGCTAATTTCTTCTCTTCCCTTTCTGCAGCCAATTTCTTCTCTTCTGCAGCTAATCTTTTGTCTTCTCTTTCTGCCTCCAATTTCTTAGCCTCAGCCTCAATCTGCAACCTCTTAGTCTCAGCCTCAGCTTCAAACTGTAACTTCTTAATTTCCCTTTCAGCCTCTAACCTTCTTTCGGCTTCAAACCTTCTTTCTTCGCGTTCAATAAATTTGTCACATTCCGTAGTAACATAGGCAACCATAACTTGCCCATCTAATCCTAACTCTTTTGCAGTCTGAACCGCAGCAGATCGAAATTTGGCCAGGTCCGCCATTGTCTATCCAACAATTCAATTTCTAACTATATATCTAATGGACAACACAGGCACCGTGAGCTCAACCTTATTTAATTCCACCCAAGGATACCTTTTAATTCTTATATTCCCTGAAGTGAATTACCCCCAATATTTTTAATAGTTAAAGATTCAAAATCCCAAGAGCGAGACCCCAATATATGTGGTGAAGTGGGATGTTATAAATATTTATAGGGGACTTAGTGTACTGACTGAGATCAGCTGTGAAGGTATCTATATCTATTAAAAGTAGTGTATTATAGATAACCTTACTTGCTACCACATATCTCTTTATCTCAGTCAGAATTATTCTGGAATAGTGTGATGCTACGTTATGTGTCTAGGGTATGTGTATGAAGAAGTGTAAGTCACAACAACAGACAGATAAACAATTTAATGTAATCCACTACTCTTGACAACACTGTGACACTCACATACATATAACACTCTATGAGAATATCTTAAAGGAGTCACTGATAAACTTTCGAATAACAATATGTATTCATTACTGGCATGAATGAATATGTGTCCTGATTCAACTACAAGGGAATCAGGAATCACAATCAATTTAAATTACAAGTTATGTACAGAATGTATTTAATATGAATATAGTAGTGACATATATTATTACAAATGTTCTATGTGTGTCAGTTGTGTAGTAGTAAAATGAGGTAATACTGGTTTTGTTTTGTTCAAGCTCTGTTGGTATTTGTCATCATGACTTCAATAGTTTGTCTTTAGGGACCAGTATTGGAGATGTTCACAGTTCCTGATTTTAAGACAAGTAAATTCCCCTCTTAATGTTAATTTTATAAAGTCAGTTCAATATGAGGGGACATAATGTTGAGCTCAGCTGGCCAATTCGCTTATCTGGCGTGATGGCGGCAGGAAAGGACTCCTCTGCTCGAATTCTCCTCTGGGCTCAGGAGACACCTCACTGATAGCTAAAAAGACCAAGGAGTATGCTGTCCGACACTGGATTCAGCAAATCTCTGACCAGATGCTGCTCAGTACCATCAAGACCACTGTCCCACAATTCATACGAATAACACAGATACGTTGATTAGCAATGAATTTCTGGCACAAACTGGCACAAACTTCCATCTGCCTATGTTCCAGGCTTTTATTGAGCCAAATATATGCTGGCTTCAACGCACTGATGCTTTATCAAGCTATTTTAAACAAGTGGTTTCGAACTAACGCTCCCAAGTGTGTATATCAGCGAGTCTGACCAATGAGCCACGTTTCGACAAGTGTTTGAAAAAATGTTATCTTTTCCCGTCTCCCCTAACAACCAAGATAGTATTTATAGCCCGACCAATCGTGGTTAGGCTTTCATTTGTTGCACTCCAATCAATTTGGAGTTTACATGGTAGGCTATTTATGTAACGTAAGGTTTTTTTCAAACACGTTATAAAAAATTTTATGAGCAGAAATGATTTCATGCTGTCAGGCAGCCTCACTATTTTATTTTGGGTATAATTTATTAATTCCTGGACTATTTGCGTAACGTTTTACATATTATTTGTCAGCAAGCCCTAAGGAACCCAAAAATACTAATTTAAAGGAGCTACGTGGCTGCGTTCAAAATATGCAATTTCTTCTACCTCCTGTTTCGAAGATGTGCTGTCTGGGTACTGTTATGTGTTCAAACGTAAACCCATCTAATGTTGTCTTTTCTAATAAGAGTTTGTTATGATTTATAAACCTAACTCTGGGAAAGGGTAGTGTATTTTATCACTGTCCGTCTGAAAAAGTTAGTGCTTGTAGACTTACACGCGTGATGCCAGCATTTGTATATCGCGCGTCGCGTGTTGCATGCGTTCCTGATTTTCAGCCCTCCCCTCTCGCTATCCTTTTGTCCATCTGTTCGTTCGTTTTGGTAACGTAATATAATTAATGTTAGGATTAATTTAGGTCATTACGCAGTACGTCTCAATGTTTTTTCCAAGAAATACAGCACACGTTTCATTGAAGAAAGCGGGTATAATACAGTAAGCTTTTACTATCAACGTGAAAGCGTTACAATTTGCAGACGAAGCAGAAAACAAGGGGGATTTCGAGTACATTCCTTGTGACAGCACTGTCATTTTACCATTGCTCTTCTCTTTATTAATTTTATTTGTTAGGCTTCATATTTACCTAATAATTTATATATGTGGATTAGAATATTTCATGACAGGTTGGTAACTTCATGATGTACAAGGGGATTGACATAAGTCTTTGGCCTGACCATGAAGGAGTCACAGGAGGAAGATGAAACTTGGCACATTTAAAGTTCATCATATTTGCACTGAATGTGTTAAGTACGCATTTGTTTCTTCAATGGGTTTTCCCGCTACGGTGCACGGCGCAATGTACCCTATTGACCGGATCTGCTGCTCCAAAGATTTGACAAAACAATGGAAAAGAAGGAGGCCAGAGCTGTGATAAAATTTCTGATGTTTCAGGGGAAAACAGCTACAGAAATACACAGGGAGATGGAACCATGGTGACAGTAGATGAGACTTGGGTACACCATTATGACCCCGAATCCAAAATTGCCAGCATGCAATGGAAAACCCTGGGCTCCCCAACACCTGTCAAGCCGAGAGCGCAGAAATCTGCAGGAAAAGTGATGCTGACTGTTTTTTGGGACGGCAAAGGTGTCCTGTTGAAAGATTATCTGCCTCGTGGCAACACAGTTAATGGACAGTACTATGCAGATCTTCTCACCAAACTAAGAAAGGTTGTGACCAGGAAAAGAGGGATAACGCGCACTCAAAATCGTCCTTTCCTTCAAGACAACGCGCCCTCTCACAAAGCACGGCTTGTGCAGCTAGCAGCCAACGATTTGAATATTGAAATTCTTCCACACCCCCCATATTCTCCAGATTTGGCTCCATCAGACTTTTTTTCTATTCCCAAATCTTAAAAAACAGCTAAAAGGAAATCATTTTGACAGAGATGAAGAGGTTATACTGGCATGTGATGACTGGTTTAGTTTGAAAAATAGGGTGTTCTACTCCCAAGGTCTTTTCAAGGTCAAGCAGAGATGGCAGAAGTGTGTCTATTCAGACGGTGGCTATATTGAAAAGGAATAAACACTATACAAAATTTCAGCTCTCTGTGACATGTCCTTCATGGTCAGGCCAAAGACTTATGTTAATCCCCTTGTAAAACAAATTTCCACAAAAACCACTGCTGTAGAACAGGTGAATGCTGGGTGCAGGCTTCTTGAACCAGCTGTAATGGTGGCTCCATGCTCCATAGGAACGTTGAATGAAGAATAAGATGTAGACTTCAAAGTTGCTGCTAGTGTCGTCTGCTTGCGTCACAGGTTGATCTCTAAGGAAGATAGCTCCGGTTTGGTTAGCGGCATAACAACCAAGGTCACGGTCGATGTGAGAACAGTTAAAAGGAAGAAAATATAAAACAGTAATCTGTCAAGCACGAGAGCAGCCTCCTCCCATTGCAGTCTGATATCTTCACGTCCATCTTTCTCATCCTCCTTCAGCAGCACGCGTTTCAGCAGTTTTAAAATGGCGTCGATATCTTCCTCTTTTGACCGACCTCCACGCTGTCTGCAACCTGAAGAAGAATAACCTTGTAGAAACGTATTACCTTGATTACTTTCATTTCCCAGAAGGCTGTCCGCCATCTCGTAGTCCAGCAATCCATAACCAGAATCGCTGGATACATGAGCGCAGTTGCCAGTCTTATACAAGTTTTTTATGTGCTGCGACGTGCTTGCGTGCGATTGGGTTTTCTCGTTCCTTAAAGGCTGAATGTAATGGAGACGGTAACGCATAACTCGAGAAAGAAATATGGCGCCGTAGTGGACAGGTTTTGGCAGTGGCATGTTATACCTCCCACTGTGACTGATGTTGGATACAATTACGGCCAAAATTACGGACAGTGACGTGATACCCATTACCATTGTCAGGTACATGCCTATGGAGATAAAAAAATTGGAGTAAAGTGTAGAAAACAGGAATGAAGTGGAGAAAAAGAAAGACGAGAGATGAAGACAAGAAGGTGTGGAGTGGACAACAACAAAAAATATAGGAAGCGGAGAACACAAAAAGGTGAGAGGTGGAGAATAAGAAAGATAAAAAAAAGAAGGTGTGGAGTGGGGAACAAAAAATGTGTGAAGTGGATGTGGTAAAGTGGGATGTTATAAATATTTATAGGGGACTTAGTGTACTGAATGAGATCAGCTGTGAAGGTATCTGTATCTATTAAGTGTGGTGTATTACAGATGACCTTACTTGCTACCACATTTATACCTCAGTCAGAATTATTCTGGAATATTGTGATGACTACGTTAAATGTCTAGGGTTATGAAAATGATGAAGTGTAAGTCACAACAACAACAGACAGATAAACAATTTAATTTATTCTACAACACTTTACAACACTGTGACACTCACACACATATAACACTCTATAAGACTATCTTAAGTGAGTCAAGTGTTTAAGTTTAAAAATATATGTATTAATTCTTTCAATAATGGGTATCCTGATTCAACTACACAGTGAACCAGGAATCACAATCAAATGTAATTACAAGTAGTATGTACACAGTTTATATATATGAACTTTGTATTGACATATTTTATTATTATTATTCTATGTGTGTAATTTGTGCAGTAGTAATATAAGGTAATACTGGTTTTGTTCAAGCCTGGTTGTTGTTTTTCATCATGACTTCAAGTGTTTGATTATCGTGGAAATAGTATTGGGAAAAGTTCACAGTTCCTGTCATTTGAACCAATTAATTGTCCCTCTGCGTTTAATAAAATGTCAATTTTTGAGGGGGCACATAATGTTGAGCTACTCTGGCCACAGAAGCTTATCTTTCGTGATGGCGGCAGGAAAAGACTCCTCTGCTCGATTGCTTCACTGTGTTCTGGAGACACCTCACTGGTCGCTATCTGGACCAAGGAGTATGCTGTCAGCCTCTGGATTCAGCAAAACTCAGACCAGGTGCTGCTTCAGTAACTTAGGACCACAGTCCCTGAAACAAGAAGGTTGTACCTCCTACTTCAGATCTAATTTATAATCTATTTCCACACTGAACACAATACATAACAAACACTGAATTCAGAGCGGTAGGCCAACTGCTAGCTTCATCTGAAACAATTTACACCAGTATACTCCCCCCTAATGGTTACTACGCCTCTGCAATTCCAGCATTATTTCCTTCTAGTCAATAAGATAGGTGTCAGTGTACTATTTGGCAATTCCATGCCGTTTTCTTTTCTCCGACACGTTCTGTTCAGGTTGGAGCACTATCTAGGCCTTGCCTCATGTTTGCCACTGAACCACGCACATATACAGACATAAATTATCAATTTACATTCAATTTTCATTAAAAAGATATCGAATATGTCAAGCTTACCACAATTCATGGAAATAATACACAGATACGTTGACTGGCGATGAATATGGCACAAATTCCGATCTGCCTCTGTCCCAGACTTTTATTTAGAAAAATATGATCTGGATCTCAACGCACTGTTTCTTAGTAAGTTTATTTTAAAATGTGGCACTGAACTGACGCTCCTAATTGACTATATTGGCGGGTCTAACCAATCGGGCCATGTTTACACAGCTTTTCAAAAAAAGTACCCCTACTCACGTTTCCCTAACAACAAAAAATTAGTATTTGTAGTCCGACTAATCGTGTTTAGCCTTACATTTACTTCTATCCAATCAAATAGGATTTTACATGGTGGCCCATTTCCCGTAAAATAGTGGTTTCAAAACATGCCACTGTGCGATTATTTTTTGGTGTTGTCTGACACCCTCACTATTTTCTTTTGGCTATAATTTGTTAATTCCTAGACTATTTGCGTAACACTTAACATATTCTTTGTCAGCAAGTCCTAAGGAACCCAAATATATAAGTTTAATGGGGCTAAGGGGCTGCGTTCAAAATATGCATTTTCTTCTACCTCCCGTTCACTTCGATACGATGTGGTGTCTGGGTACTGTCAGGCTTTCAGACATAAAACAGTATAATGTCATGTTTCCTAATAAGCGTTTTTCAGGTTTTTAAACCTAACTCTCGTATGGGTAGTGTTTTTATCACGGTCTATTTGAAAAAAAGTTAGTGCTTCTGGCCTTTCGCGCGGGGAGGGTGGCATTAATTGTATATCGCGAGACGCGTGTTAGTGTTGCATGCGTTCCTGCTTTCAGCCCTCCCTCTCTCTATCCTAAGTTCATCTGTCTTTCCGTTTATGTTAACGTAGTGTATAAAATGAAATTAATGGAAGTATTAATTTAGGTCATTACGCAGTGTGCCTAGCTCAAGGTTTTCTTAGAAATACAGTACACGTTTTATTGTAGAAAGCGTGTAGTGATGCAGTAGGCTTTACTATCAACGTGAAACGTTACAATTTGCAGACGAAGTAGAAAACAAGGGGGATTTTTGTACGCCATTGTGACAGCACTGTACTTTTACCATTTCTCTTTCCTTTTATTGAATTTATGTGTTAGGCTTTACATTTAACTTTTAATTTATATATGTGGATTTAGAATGTTTCACGACAGTGGAGAACAAATGAAAGGTGTGAAGAGGAGAACACAAAAATGTGTGAAGTGGAGAAAAAGGTGTGAGGGGGAGAACAAACAAGGGAGCTGAGAAAGTGAGAAGAAAAAGACGTTGAGGAAAATAATGGCGTGAAGTGTGGGTATCATGGAGTATGTTTGTTTAATACATTCAGACATGTGCTGGTTTGTATGAAAAGTACACTTGCACAATTTGTAGTTTGTCAATTTACACGTACATTGTGAAACAGTCTATCTTCTTCTAAAGCTGACGTAAGTGCTGAGTAATGAATGAACTAAGAGATCCTGTGGGTTGGGTCCAGATATCTTCAGTTATCATAACTTTGTTTTCATACACTGTATGATGTCAATTATTTATTTATTGACTTATAAGAGATATAATATCCCATCTAGTTCTCACAGGGTCTCTGAGAAGGCTTACTGCAAGGGTGATCACTCCAGTGGTGCTTCCAGGCTACACAAGGAGCGATAGAGAAAATGAAGAGTTACAAAGTCTGTGAGTACTCACCAGTGAAAAGTACAACATTTGAGTGATCTCGCCTAGAAAAGGTACAAGGTTTGTCTATACTCAGCTGTTGGTAGAAACAACGTACTCAGCTGTTGGTAGAAACAACGTACTCAGCTGTTGGTAGAAACAACGTACTCAGCTGTTGGTAGAAATAACGTACTCAGCTATTAGAGTAGGACATGTTGCGGATACTCACCTTTTGCCTGATCTCACCTGAACAAGGTAAGTTGTGTCTGTACTTATCACAAAGAGGTACAACTCTGAAGTTTACTGGCTTATGCCAGTAAAAAGTTGGAGTGTATTGCTCTTTAACAGGTACAAAGTTGGAGTGTATTTGCCTATAACAGGTACAAAGTTGGAGTGTATTTGCCTATAACAGGTACAAAGTTGGAGTGTATTTGCCTAAAACAGGTACAAAGTTGGAGTGTATTTGCCTATAACAGGTACAAAGTTGGAGTGTATTTGCCGATAACATGTACAAAGGATGAATAAATTTCATCTAAAACGGATACAAAGTTTGATACTTACCCATATATAAGGAATACAAAGTTTACTTATACTCACCTTTAAGTGGTACAAAGTTTACCTGTATTCACCTGTAAGGGGTACACAGTTTACCTATACTCGCATATAAGAGTTACAAATTGTACATATACTCACCTATAAAAGTTACAGAGTTTACCTATACTCACCTATAAGAGGTACACAATTAACCTATACTTACTATAAGAGGTACATGATAAGATCCATATGGTGTTCTGATTGCATAACTTAATAGTTGATAAGATCCAGTTGATAACTCTATTTTCTTTGCTCATCATCATTAGTTGATAAATATAAGCTCACTAGAACATCACCAGAGCTACATGCTGTGTTGTTGTGTTGCTTGTGGTTAGAGTATGGAATGTCAACTCGACCTACGCAGTGGTGTGTAGACATAGATTCAGAGTCTAATATGCGAATGATAAGAAGAGTTCGTGGTGTTGACAAATGGTCTTTTTCTCACACTCATGTATGGCTGGAAGTCATCGACACCAACGACTGTGTACCTTTGCTACAGTTTAATTGGACGTACACACTCGACAGCACAGATAGTGACAAATCACAGGTTGGCATAATACATCATGGTACAGTGGATAAATGGTCTTGCAATGATACATGGGCACTCATGTAGAATAATAGCATAATGGACTGTCAGTAGACAAGCACTCAGTATTGCCCACATATATATATATATCATCTGAGTTTACTGACAAAGCACGTCAGATTATAAACAACAGTCAAGATGGCTTCTAGACCTAACCTCGTCTAGTGAAGATTCCTTACAATAATGTTCAGCACATATTTTCCATATAATCATATTGAACCGCTAGTAATGGGTTCTCATGTGTAGCAGTGATCTCTGGACTCATCAAGCGATAATACGGGACATCCCTTTCTCTTCTTGACAGTCACAAAATATTTGGATACAAGATGGCTTCTCTCGTGAGCTGTCACTCACGTTTGGATACAACTGAATCAAAGTTAATCATTCATTAAATGTTCTCGTTGCTCTGTAGATTCTATCATAATACAATTGATTTCATCATACGAGATATAATGCTGCTAGGAATGAATGTCGTTTTCATCTAGTTAAATATATTCTCTCAGACGTACAAATCGTGCCTATCGAAAAACGGTGGCTTCGAAAGAGAGTTCGTAAGGAGTATCTTTTGTTACCTTGGTATCAGAAATATGATTCTGCCATTCCTTGGCAATAAGAATAAACACTGGGGTAAAGCATACACGATAGGTCTAGACGACTATCACTTTCCCCACAAATACTGAGATCACTTTTTCCGGCGACAAGCCGCTACACAAAAAAATCACAGCCCCCATCAGGGCGAAGCCAAATCACACCTCTCTAGCGACACATCCGCCGAACAGCCCTTTGACCTTTCTAATGACAAAAGACCATATAGTTCGACTTAGATATGTAAAGATATACAGATATAAGACAGACTCGTCCTACCCAGACAAACAATACACATAAATTCAGGCCATAGATACACCGAAGCAAGAACAACCTATTTCTACCCAAACAAAGAATAAATCGCAGAAAAACTGGATTCATCCGCGGAGTTCGATCGAAAGTCCTTTCAAGGGAAGTAACTCAATAATGACTTTTCCGTAAGCACTAAAAAGTATCTATTTTGTTTACAAAATATTTGCGAACATAACAAGCATACAAATGTATTATATTGTAAGATATCAAAGACTGCACGTAACAGTCTTACCACACCTCCCGGGAAAAAAAAATGGAACATTTTTTTTTTTTTTGAAATACATCTAGGAGCAACGTACAATAGGCTCACAACGCATGAATAATGCGCAGATGAAAATATCAGGAATAAATATAACGCCTAATATGAGGCTACGTCGACTTATGGAGCGACTGGTGAGAATGTATCTCATAAACTGAGAGAAATTATTTCTCTACAAGTAAATTGTTCCAGGAAGGTGTCATCAAAGTATAATACAATTCTGGCAATTACACAATGCCTAAAAAATATTCATACCATAATTTCGTATTAGATATCTTAAATTTATGATTTATGAAGAAAAATCATCAAAGCACAGCGGTGAATAAACATCAATGAACCGCTAAGTAGTGATACAATCATTATATTATTAAATTACAAATGTGTATCTATCTTGATATAGAAAAGGAACTACTATAGAACTAGACTTATCAAGAAGTCTAAGACCTAATAGTTATGTGGAATCATGTGGGCATCTTGACAGAATGTCTGCCATCACATTATCTGATCCACGAATAGCTCGCACAGAGAAATGAAAAGGTTGAAGAGCAATTGCATATCGAGTAGACCTCGAGCTCTTCAAATTCTTACTCTGTATAGCAGTAAGAGCTTTTTGGTAGGTTTCTACTATGAAATGTGCGCCTAGAAGGAATCTCTGTAGTTTGAGGATCGACCAAACCATAGCTAATAGCTCACGGTCTAAAACCGAATAATTCCTTTCTGCCGCATTAAGTTTTCTGGAAATATACATTACAGGATGCAGCGTTCCAGAGTACTCTTGCATTAGTGCCGCTCCAATCCCAGTGGATGAAGCATCACTACGAAGAACAAATGTCTTATCTTTAGTAGGTAACACTAAAATAGGTGGTGTTGAAAACAATGTTTTAATCTTATCCAAAGAGCATTGGCATTCCGGAGACCAGTGGACCATATTAGGCGAACCTTTCTTTAAAAGTGTAGAAAGAGGTGCCATGATAGAGGATAGATTCTGAATGAATCTGCCATAAAATTGCATAAGACCTAACAGACTTCTCACCTGTTTTTTAGTCTTAGGGATAGAGATGTTAAGTATCTTACTAGTATTATGGCCCTCTGTCTTTAGGAAACCATGACCAACTCGGTGGCCTAGGAAAGAAATTTCGCTAAAACCAATATAGGCTTTAGAGGGTTTCGCTGTCAGGTTGTGCTCGCGCAAAGTAGACAGCAATTCATCTAACCCTGAATAGTGATCTTCCCAAGTATCGCTGAAAAGACAGATATCGTCTAGATATGCAATGACATCTGACCGATAAGATAGGATTCGGCGCATCATGCGTACGAATGTAGCTGGTGCGTTCATAAGACCGAAAGGCATAAAATTCCATTGGAACAAACCTCTAGGTGTTGAAAAAGCCGTGAGAGGTTTGGCGCGTTCAGATAAAGGAACTTGCCAATATCCTTTAGACAAATCAAGTTTAGTGAAAAAATGAGATTTGGAGAGTCGAGTAAGTAGCTCTTCCAGTAAAGGCATAGGTTCGGCATCGAACTTCGTTACTTGATTCAACTTGCGATAGTCAACGCAAAGACGTATGTTATTGTCTTTTTTTCGAACAATAACCATCGGCGAAGAATATGCAGAGGTGGATGGTTCGATTATTTTCAAATCTATCATCTCATCCAACTCTTTCTCGACTTGTGCTTGAAAATGTATAGGTATAGGATAAGGTCTAACCCTAATAGGAGTATGGTCAGTTAGAACAATGTCATGTTCAATGACATGAGTTTGTCCAGGGATGTCAGTGAGTACATCCTGAAATGTTTGCAACATAGTTGAAACTTGACGCTGTTCTCCTAGAGACAAATCGGGAGAGACAGTAACGTTCTTCCATGATTCACTAGAATGAAGTGGGATCATTGGAAGAGGAAGATTTACATCTGAAAAACTTGTTTCCTCATCCTGTATCACGGACAGTGATGAGTAATGACCATGTTGTACTGGAGAATTGTCCGTTGCTTGGAAAATGGGTTGCAAATAATCCGGACGTTCATGGAATTCAGTAAGCATATTGATGTGGAAGGTTTTATGCTTCCCATCAATATCGACAATATAGTCGACATCGGAAATTTTCGATATTATATCGTACGGACCTTTCCAAGAAATAAGTAGTCTGTTTTCCCTATAAGGTAGTAATACAAATGCTTTGTCACCAGGACAAAGTTGTCGTAAGCATCTCTTCTTATTGGCAAATTGCCTCGCCTTCTGTTTCGCAAATTCAGAAGAAGAAGTTGCTAATTTGCATGCTTCGATAATCTTTTGTCTCAACGCGATGACATATTCGTAGGATGACTTTGTGTCATCGTCAATATTGTCAGCTGTTATGAGATCATGAAGCAACGACATAGGGCCACGCGGACACGCGCCAAAGACGAGTTCAAAGGGGGAAAATCCTGTATGTTCCTTGGGGACCTCTCTGTAAGCGAAGAGGGCCGCAGGTAAAACTCTGTCCCAGTCTTGAGGGTGATCCTCAGTTATCTTCCCTAGTAAGTTTTTAAGTGTTCTATTAAGGCGTTCGACCATCCCATTAGACATTGGATGATAGATACTACTTAAAGATCTATCTATCTGCAGAGTAGACATTACTTGAGACATGGTATCTGATATTAGTTGGGTGCCATGGTCTGACAATATCTCTCCGGGGAACCCCAGACGAGAAAATATAAGCCAAAGAGCATCTGCAATATCAGCAGTAGTAATACTCTTCAGAGGAATAGCCTCTGGCCAACGTGTGCACATATCAACACACGTCAAGATAAACTGATGTCCTCTGGCAGACTTGATCTTAAATGGACCAATAATGTCTATGGTCATTTTTTGAAACGGCCGAATAGGAATGTCTGCCGCCTGAATGGGTGCAGCATGCCGTGGACCTTTGGATTTAACTTCCTGACATACTTTACAAGATCGACAATAAATCCGTATGTCCTTGTTTACCAATGGCCAAAAGAAAGCCGCAAGGACTCTTGACTTAGTACGGGAAAAACCCATGTGTCCAGCACACTGAGAGTCGTGAGCGTGCTGCAAAATTTTAACTCTCACATTCTTGGGAACCAGGATTTGAGAATGACTTGACGTAATGGAGTCTTGAACCATACGTACAAGTACGCCATTCTTCTTTGTAATCCACGATTTACGACTTGTGTCTTTATTCGGATCACCTTTAGTTGCAAGAATGAAGAATTTCTTCAGAGTGGGATCATCTTCTTGCTGTTTTCTAAACGAGTCACGAGAAATTACCAAGGGATCATCTTGGTTATGCACTTCATTATCTTCAGTAGATGAAGTTTGAGGCATATTAAGAGCCTGAGCTCTAGTGACTACAGCGTTAGCAATCTGCATGTTTTGCCTTTACCACGCGGAAATTTGTTGCGGAGTGCATTCTTTGACTCCATGAATGCGACCGATGATGAGGTCAGCGATCGGATTCGGAAGAAGACATGCGTGTACATCTCCTGTAAAGAAAGGAGTAGCAATCCTAATGATAGCAGTAGAGTATTTCTCTAATGTGCCGCCAAATGTTACACATTTGACTACTTGTCGAGTGGCAAGGGAAGGATCTACGAGTGACTGCCTAACACCAATTGTGGTGCACCCAGAATCAAATAGCACGGAGACTGGATTGTTATTTACTAAACCCTTATGTAAGACAAGAGAACCTCTTCCATCATGCGCGACTGATGCAGGAAGAGTAGGAAGAGGATGGCCGCAGCTTAAAGTAGACACTGTGGTTGGCTCAAATAATGTTTTGCATTGGGGGCACTGAGATGCTCTCCCAAAATCAAAAGCGGCACATGCCATATTATTAGCGTCATTATTGTCTTTACTCTGTTTATAGGCTTCATGGGACTCTTGTTGTGCAGAGTTTGCCTGAAAATGTGGTTTATGTCTTCTGTTTTGAGATCTACCTCGGTTATTATTACCTCTGTAGTTATTGTTACCTCTATTGTAACCCCTATTTGGGTTTGAGTCATAGTTCTCTTGGTTACCATTATCATATTCATTATAATGAGTATCTCTGTAATTGCGATCTTGTTGACTCCAAGACGGATACCTCGGATAGTTTCTATAATTACTTCCTCTATGGAAATTACTATAATTGTGACCACCCCTGTGTCGAGAGCTATCAGCTCGTCTCCAGTTCTTTGAAGAAGAACCCTGAAATGATTGGTTAACTTGGTTTTGATAACTATTATGGTTACCTTTTTTAGCAAATCTGTTTTGAGGTCCCTGAAATCTGTGTGAATAATTGGGATTGTATGGTGTTGCTGAAGCAACTGGCATACTCTCCTTAATCTTAGTGTTGCCAAAAAATCACGTCGGGGTGTGCAGTGACATATTGGGAACAATATTCTTCCATTTCCTTTAGAGATTTGGGTTTACGCTCATGTATAAATTCAAGGAATGGTTTGTTAACACATGACATAATCTTATCTCTGAGCAACAAATCCATAAGTCCTTCATACGTTTTTTCTGTTTTAGAAAGCTCAATCCAACGATCAACTGTGAGACGTGCCTTTGCAATGAATTCTGAGAATTCTACACCTGTCTCAGGCACCATCGTCCTAAACAAAAGGCGATAGCCTTCCTCACTTAGCTGATATTTTTTTATCAAAGCTGCCCTAATGACATCATAATTATCCTTCTCTGCTTCTCCTACAAGGCATAATCTAGTCAGAGATTCACCTTTCAAGTTTTCTGCTAATTGATTAGCGTATTGTGATTTATCCACATTATGTGTACGACAAGAACGTTCAAATCTATCCAGCCAGAATGTAATATCGTCACTGGACTGATTGAACGGTGGAACCTTAACCTTGTAAGTAGAAGGTTTACCATTACCACTAGATGCCTGATTAACATTAATCATACTTGTCAATCTCAATTTCTCTAACTCAAATTCATGTTCTCTTATTGCTTTTTTCTCTTCCGCTTCTAATCTTCTTTGTTCAGCTTCCCTGTCTAATCTTTTTTGTTCAGCAGCAGCTTCTCTTTCTAATTTTTTTTGTTCAGCTTCACTGTCTAATCTTTTCTGTTCAGCAGCAGCTTCTCTTTCTAATTTTTTTTGTTCAGCTTCAAATCTCCTTTCCTCCATCTGCATCTGCAATTTCTTTAGTTCAGCAGCAGCATCAGCTTCTTTTTCTAATCTTTTCTCTTCAGCCAGAGCTTTTCTCTCTTCTGCAGCAGCTTTTTTCTCTTCAGCAGCAGCAGCAGCTTTTTTCTCTTCAGCAGCAGCTTTTCTCTCCTCTGCAGCAGCTTTTCTCTCTTCAGCAGCAGCAGCAGCTTTTTTCTCTTCTACAGCTAATGCTTTGTCATATTGAGCAACTGTCCATTCTTCTAATTGTTGACCAGTCTTATCAAGGGCTTTCCCTTGTATAATGAAGTATTCTAATGTAGACATGATGTCTAACAATAATACTAATCACCTGAAATAATAATAATACCACAAGTTCTTAATGACTTGATTAATCAGCACACTATCCCAATATCTGTGGGTCACAAGCCTTAATAAGGTCTTGTATAACAGTAATAATAATCAAGTACTGGTTTATACCATAATCCAAGTGTAGTGCACAAGCAATAGTGTCTTATGAAATATACCTATATAAAACATATGTCAACCAACAGAATACATAAAGTACAAATAAGACTGACAATACGAAAATGTTTGCAGAAATCAAATAAATCAAATAGGGAAATCAATGAAAGTAATCACTGAATCTGCAAGGAATAACAACACAAATGACGTCACAGTATATGAATATAAATTGTGAATAGAACTGAAAGATAGTAAAGGGTAGACCAACAAATTACAAACAAATCAAAACAAAACTAAAGAACAAAGAAATATTACAAAAATAACAATAATTACAGTCTTCACAGCTAACACAAATAGCAACTAGATGTTGCAAGCAAATTTCCAATTAAGGAAATTGCACCTAAAGAAAACGCCCACAACGGACCCTCTATGACGTGGGATATTCTGTTGTGAGGACGCCGCCCAACCTAAACACAACCCGCTGACATATAAACCAACATACTATACAAACAAATAACATGTAAACATAAATATATAAATTATGTGTAAGATAGTATGTGTTGCAAAATAGGCTCAGTTTTACAGTAATGGCAAAGTTATATATGAAAATAAACAAACTGCCACTTTATTGAATTACAAATTCTGGCCTTAAATATTAAAGTTCAACACAATAGCAGAACATAAGAAGATCCATCGATGAAAGTAGGGCTTCTTAGTTCAATAATACTGTCTTCCTGTTAATATTGACAAGAATTGATCCAACTGTTCTGTGAAACTCTGTAATGTCTAATGTAAAAATGTCAACAACGCTGACCTACATACTGCATTCACTTGACAGGTCACGTGACGAAGTGTTGACAAAGAGCAAACTAATACTGCAAGTGTGTCGTATCAGCCACAAAAAACGGTCTGGTATCGGTAGTCTGTTGACTTCTCTACTTCTGCGAGGTCAAACTCAGAAAGCTGGTCCACCAGTTGATAAGATATTTCGGGTCACTGTAAAAGATCGGTGTTGTTTGCTCCACTGTAGTGTACACAAACCAGTGCTACAATCCCAGCAATCAGTGGTGTTAATGATGGGTGTGTGCTGGAAGACAGAGGTCAGCAACGACTGTGTACCTTTGCTACAGTTTAATTGGACGTACACACTCGACAGCACAGATAGTGACAAATCACAGGTTGGCATAATACATCATGGTACAGTGGATAAATGGTCTTGCAATGATACATGGGCACTCATGTAGAATAATAGCATAATGGACTGTCAGTAGACAAGCACTCAGTATTGCCCATATATATATATATCATCTGAGTTTACTGACAAAGCACGTCAGATTATAAACAACAGTCAAGATGGCTTCTAGACCTAACCTCGTCTAGTGAAGATTCCTTACAATAATGTTCAGCACATATTTTCCATATAATCATATTGAACCGCTAGTAATGGGTTCTCATGTGTAGCAGTGATCTCTGGACTCATCAAGCGATAATACGGGACATCCCTTTCTCTTCTTGACAGTCACAAAATATTTGGATACAAGATGGCTTCTCTCGTGAGCTGTCACTCACGTTTGGATACAACTGAATCAAAGTTAATCATTCATTAAATGTTCTCGTTGCTCTGTAGATTCTATCATAATACAATTGATTTCATCATACGAGATATAATGCTGCTAGGAATGAATGTCGTTTTCATCTAGTTAAATATATTCTCTCAGACGTACAAATCGTGCCTATCGAAAAACGGTGGCTTCGAAAGAGAGTTCGTAAGGAGTATCTTTTGTTACCTTGGTATCAGAAATATGATTCTGCCATTCCTTGGCAATAAGAATAAACACTGGGGTAAAGCATACACGATAGGTCTAGACGACTATCACTTTCCCCACAAATACTGAGATCACTTTTTCCGGCGACAAGCCGCTACACAAAAAAATCACAGCCCCCATCAGGGCGAAGCCAAATCACACCTCTCTAGCGACACATCCGCCGAACAGCCCTTTGACCTTTCTAACGACTTCTTCTTCTTCGTCGTTCGTCCTGAAAAGGACGGTGGTTGGTTTTTCTAACGACAAAAGACCATATAGTTCGACTTAGATATGTAAAGATATACAGATATAAGACAGACTCGTCCTACCCAGACAAACAATACACATAAATTCAGGCCATAGATACACCGAAGCAAGAACAACCTATTTCTACCCAAACAAAGAATAAATCGCAGAAAAACTGGATTCATAAGCGGAGTTCGATCGAAAGTCCTTTCAAGGGAAGTAACTCAATAATGACTTTTCCTTAAGCACTAAAAAGTATCTATTTTGTTTACAAAATATTTGCGAACATAACAAGCATACAAATGTATTATATTGTAAGATATCAAAGACTGCACGTAACAGTACACCGTTTACATTTATTCACCTATAAGACTTACAAATTGTACCTATATGAATTACAAAGTTTACATATACTCACCTACAAGAGGTACAAAGTTTACATATACCCACCTATAAGAGGTACAAAGTTTACCTGTACTCACATATAAGAAGTACAAAGTTTGCGTATACTCACCTCTAAGAGATACAAAGCTTATCTATTCTCACCTATAAGAGGTACACACTTTACCTACACTCACCTATATAAGGTACACACGTTACCTATACTCACCTATAAGAGGTACAAAATTGGATGTAGCAGGCATGTTCTCGGCGATAAGCAACATGAAGACAGAGAAGGCCAGAAGTACAGTAAGTCCAAGTGTCACCTTTTCCCCAGAGTCCGGGCTCATCCAGAAGACGAGCAAGGTTAAGCAGGACAACATGACACAGGGGATGATGACGTTGTGGGTGTAGTAGAGAGTGCGGCGACGGAGGTGAATGGTGAAGGTCACGTCTGGAAACGGTTCAGGGCAACACGGGTAGTAAACAACATTACGTTTGGCCACGACGCTGATCAGGCGCCATTCACCTGTTTAGAAAAAAAAATTGGTTCTACGTTAAAAAGAAACTGAAATATTGTCATGTCACTGTTTAACACTGAAAAACGTAAAGGTCGCTGATAGACTTTAAACAAACTGATAGGTCTCTGAAAGCCACCAAACAAACCGGTAAGTCTCTTAAAGCCCCCAAGCAAACTGGTAGGTCTCTGAAAGCCTCCAAACAAACTAGTAGGTCTATGAAAGCCTCCAAACAAACTGGTAGGTCTCTGTAAACATGAAACAAGCTGATAAGTCACTGATAAACATTAAATAAACTGATTGATTTCTGTAAAACAGCAAACAAGCTGTTAAGTCACTTGTCGCCGTGTGCGGGGCACAGGCAATTTTATTAATAATAAATAAATTTGCAAATAAGAAAATCGATGACAGAGACCGACAAACATTCGTATTTGTTAGATGTTAATTTGAAATAAAAGTATTAAGCGACGTGACTGCACTAAGTGACCGAAAGAGATTGCATCAGCAGTGGTTCTAACAATATATTGGAAAGTCAGCAAGAATTTAAAAGAATAATATAAGTATCAACACAAAGACCATCGCGTGACAATCGTTAGCAAAATGTAGAAATATTAAAACTAAAACGGTAGGCAGATAAGAACGAGAGAGAGAGAGCGAGCGAGAGAGAGAGAGAGAGAGAGAGAGAGAGAGAGAGAGAGAGAGAGAGAGAGAGAGAGAGAGAGAGAGAGAGAGAGAGCAGACGCAGAGCAGACGGGCGGTCATGTAGCTAGTAGAAAAACCTTTTAGACTTCAAACTTCAAAAGTGTAGAGATAGTAGTAGAAACAAGGACCACAGCTCTTCCACCTCAAGCCCTACGTCTTTGGTGCACGTTTTTCTTACATAGGAGAGGTAACCAATGTCTGTAGTTATGCTGCTGAACTAGAAAACTGAACAAGACATTTATATTAAGTGAAACGTTTTTCCCCTAATGACTACTATTTCGCTGGAACTATAGCTCTCAACGTCAGATGAGAGATAACAAGTACATAGCAGCTAGAAAGAGAAATCCAGACATCTTACTTCCCCTTAAACAGACTACCTAACTTTTCAAGAGCCCAGTATTGTCAGATAGGGAAAAACCATTGCAGTTGAAACTTTGTTGTTACTGTGAAGAAGCAATATTGTCACGAGGTATTTGATGTAATCATTGACTAGGGAAGAAGACAGGACAGATTAACGGTTTTGGAATATTATTTGAATTACGAATACGTTGATGTAAACCCAAGTATCTGGTCAAGTCAGAAGAAAGAAGAAAAGATGCCGAGAAAGCAGCATATAATAAATATATAAACGACCATCGGTTTTGAACTGAATCATTATCTTCATCTCCTGTCGTGATGTCCCAGAAATATCTGTCGTCCAAGTTACGTTTGTTATTTGTAGTCATCGTAGATGTTCTTCTGGCTGTCAAGTTTTTGTTTGATTGTGATTAGTGAAGAGAACCAGTCATACTTGTTATAAACAGTACCACCACCACCACCACCACACACCAACCAAGAAAGATACACGACCACCAAAACAAAAATTAATCCTAACCGCGGGAGAATTATAGCCATAAGAAAGTTAGATGGAGCATAAACACCCAAGATTAACAATTCTAATTGAAGAGAAAATTCTTCTCAAACAACGAACCAAGAAACACCAACACGCAGCAGCATTCTGACCAGGGTGAACGAGCCTGGGTTGAAAACAAAAATTCACAACGCTAGAGATCAACAGTTCGAATATATGAACAATTGAGCAAAATTGACATTTTCGACAAGCCCTTATTAACAACACAAAAAGGGGCACGGCCACACACTGATGTTTATTAAACAAACTGATTGATCTCTGTAAAACAGTAAACAAACTGATAACCATTAAACACAACTGCACGTGTCTGAAAGGCATTAAACAAAGTGTTAGGTTTCGTCTAAACATTCAAAAACTGTTTGGTGTCCGATAAACATTAACACCGAACATTATAAAATTTCTGGCCCCTGCTAAGAAAAGAGAAAAAATGTGTCACCTGCGAGAAATAATCTATAAAGATTGAAGATTTGCAACCCAACTTGGAAATTTCGACATCAACATCGACGAAAATGAAAAAAAAAAAAAACTAGCAATATAAACCCAGATGTAAAGTGGCTAAACGAATTCTTATCGATTAAAATGTACACGCACAAAATAAAAACATAAATTATAGAGCAAGTTTTAAAAATCAGAACTTCAATGTAAATGATTCTAAAATGAGATCATGAAAATCAATTTAAAAAACTCTTCCTGTAGGGGCACAATTTACAATATAAAGCGACGCAATTTAAGATTGAAGTGCTACAATTTACGACAAAAATTTTTTTTGGGAAAACAGAAAATACGTGAAATGTAGGAATTTTAAAAAAGGCTTCGTTTTCTTTCCATCCTCCAGGTTTTGATTCTTCACTCTTAACACTTTTGTATTTTGGATGAGTTCCAAGGCTTTCTTGCAAACCCAGAGAGCTTCAGCAACTCAGCAGGCTCTAAATTGGTAAAACATACCAGGCCTACTAATTGGTGGGGTTATGTCACGAGTTGTATGGTTCTCTATCCTAGAGGGGATCATTTTGAAAAGGCAGACGTCAGTTTTCTTGAGTGACCCATGATTATTATGATACTATTTTGATGAGATACGTGTAGAAATAACAGAAAAGAGAGAAAGAAAACTCTACATTTGCCATTACTAAGAATTACTTACCATTCACAATAATTGCTCACCATTACTGACACAATTATTCATCAATTCTAATATTATTACTCATTATTACTAATGCAATTATCCATAATTTTTAACACAATTACTCACCATTAGTAACGTAATTACTCAGGTCAACAGGTACGGAACGATTGTCCACATCAACCTACACGATAAAACAAAGACGGTGATAAATTATGCTGACCATCCAACAACTAACTACCCAACATACTTTCTACACTAAAGTTTAGACTATATTAATACCTCATCTATATCCATTAAATGACTACTCGCAGAACTTGCAGTATTAAAGTAGCTATACTGGCAGTTGTGTTAGCAGCCCATTAATATTCCAGTCGAAATAATATGACAAAAATATGGCATGACAAGTTAGACTGCCAGAAAATTATACTTGCCATCCAACAGGATTCTGACAATTCGGCCGACACATCCGACTTCAGCACGGCATTTTTTGGAACCGGGTTTGCCTTCCCTCTTCGATCCCTACTCTCTCAGCCAGACTGCAGTGATGCAGCCTGTTTCCAGGACCACCACGTGGAGGTGGAGTAGGGTCTTGGTCAGCTCTGGTTCGCTGACCCTGACGCAAGCAGTCAAGCTATGGGTCGCTGACTGCATTCTCTATGTGTTAACAGCGACCCAGTGACGTACTAAGGGGAGTCCGGAGGGGGGGGGGTGGTTCGCCCCAGGTGACAGCCAGGAAGGTAGTGCCTTCTGATACAATTGTGACAGTACTGTACTAATTAAAATCTGCTAGCAAGTATAATGTTTTTTTTCTGTGTGACTTATGTGGGGGGAGGGGGGGGGGGGGTGTTGCCAAAGGAAAGATCCGCCCCGGGTACAAGCAGCGAGCAATCATTATATTTGTTGGCTTTGCTGTCCTATCTTATCTTTATTAAACGCAACAAACAGGTTGCTGAAATCTGCTGCCGGGTTTACAGAACCAGGCATTGAATTTATTTATATAACAAAACTAGGCTAAAATACCAAGGTAAAACATTACATTATTATATAAATTGAACAATTCACCCAGTTACGGTATATGAGTGTCACAGTAAGTCAAAGGGCAACAATTTTGCTACATATAAAAGAAATTGTCTCCTCGTTGGAAACATCTCACATTTCATGAAGTCACAGTGATAGGGAAGCCTCGGGCTTAATGGGATGCAACTCCATTTGTGAAGTTTTGGTTAGACATCATACAGCTACCGACAACCAAGACAAGAAAATATGAGACACCACGAGCACACATCAAAAACTTGCTTTATAGTCTCTTCTTTAATTTGTCACCGATCAGTGAGTTTTGAATATACTGTATCATTTTTTTGAAAACTAATTCATTTGCCACTCATTAAATCTTTCTGTCTCATTCTCGTGATGTATACCTTCTATTATTTTATTTTGTTGTGTACAAATCGAAATCGTTTCATCGTGTTTTTTTAGTTCCTTGTAACTATCGTCCGATGTTAAGTTAATGAAAATTAAGGTTAATCCCTGACAGAACCGGTTGTTAAAAAATTAGAATGGCATCACAGGAAGATACATTTGTTTCATGTATTTTCTTACGGTTTCTGATTTCGTGTTTTTCTTCTCCGGCTTTCCTTTTATTTTTCATCTTGGTTTCTTTGACCCTGGTTTCGCTTCCTATTCCTGTTATGGTTGCCATATTTTAAGATGACACTGGTTTATTGCAGGTCATAAGTTTTACACCAGTCTATTAATTTCATTCATTTATTTCATTTGATATTCTACTACTTACTACTTACTTAGCCGTTCCTTTTCTACCATGGGGTGAAGAGGTTTTCCAGAGAGAACGCCATACTATCCTCTTGATTGTCTTTCGCCTGGCCTGGTTCCAATCTAGTCCTCGGTCCTTCAGCGATTGTCTAATGGTTTCCTCCCAGCGAACTCTGGGTCGTCCTGGAGGTCTGGATCCCTGGCTCTTAGTTTCTAATGTTTGTCGAGGTAGCTAATCTTCTTCCATTCTGCAGACATGGCCAGTCCATCGTAAATAAGGACTGTTCCACTTGGCCTGCAAGGGCTGGTTTTTCAGGCTATGACGTATCGTCTGGTTGCGGACCATGTCTCTCTTGTTACTTCAACCACCTTTCTCAGATTTCTGAGGTTTGGAGCTGGCTTTTGTTGGTTGTAGTCATTGCTCATAGGTCGCATCCATATGTCAAGATTGGAACATAGATGCAGCGGTATACAGCCATCTTCGTCTTCTCGACAATTTCTCTTTTGCTGAGGAATCATCATTGAAAAAGTTCCAGCTGTCGATCTTCGGGTAACCAACGCTTCTTTGATTCCTCCCTTCCAAGTCTATGACAGCTCCAAGGTATTTAAAGTGGTTGACCTGCTCCAGGATCTGTTTTCCCAGAATGTTCTCATGTCTTTTTTCTTCTCGTGAAATCATGGTTTTTATATGGAGCTGCTGATGACCATCTCTCTTTTCTCCAGCTCTTCCTTCCAGACTTGCAGGTTGAATTGAAGACGTGCCTCTGATTTAGCAATCAGGGCAACATCGGTGGCAAATTCCAATCTGAAATACAGACCTGTCTCATCTTCCAGTACCCCACTGAATACTTTCTTGTCCTCTCCATACATGAATAAAAAGATAGTGACATAATATCATTCTGTCATAAACCAGTGGTGGTCCTGAACTCTTCTGACTTATGGTTTGCCGTCCTCATATAATTTATGCAAGTCTTGTAGAAGCTCTGTATAGCATGGATCAGAGGTGCTGGAATGTTCTTCCTTGCCAAGCAGTCCTAGAGTTTGCTCCATGGGACCTTATCAAACGCCTTCTCCAGATCCAAGAAACACGGATGCATCTCACCTTTCTACTCAAGGGCCTTTTCACTCAGCTGCCTGATTTTGAAGATAAAGAGTACTTAGTTTTGATCGGAAGCCACACTGGACCTCATTCATTTGTGGCTCAGCTTGGCGTCTGAGAATCCAGTATTGTAGAGTTAGTTTTACCAGGGACACTGAGAAGAGAAATGCCTCTATGATTTCTACATTGTCGGTTGTCACTCTTTTTAAATATGGGTGTTATGATGGCAATTTCCCAATCCTTTGGTATGGTCTTATGGCGCCAGGCTGCCCGTAGGACCCTCAAGAGTAATATGTCACCTGTCGCTCTTATGTACTTAACCATTTCCGTCCTGTTGCATTGCGCATCTTGATTTTCTCCAGTGCTCTTTTCAATTCTTCCATCGTGATGCCATCTTTGCCACCATTAGTTTCATTTCTGTGATAGTGTTTATCGTTTCTGAGGCTTGACTCTGCTCACCGTCAAGAAACTCTGAGAAATATTCTTTAGATCTTTCCATTACTTGTTTTGGAACAGTAGGTAATTTTTCTTGTTTGTCTTTGATAAATTTAAGAAGGTACTGCTTTTTCTTCCTCGTGTTCTTTAGGATCTCGTGTTCTTTAGGATCTCGTGTTCTTTAGGATCTCGTGTTCTTTAGGATCTCGTGTTCTTTAGGATCTCGTAGAACAATTTATCTAGAGCATCTTTTTCAGTTTTTTCTCCAAATTCTTCCCAGGATTTATGATTTGCTGCTAGCATCTTGTTCTTTGTTCCTCTTCAGAGTATAGCATATTCTTTATATTTATCTCTGGTGTGATGATGACCACATCACCTCTGGTGTGATGATGACCACATCACCTCTGGTGTGATGATGACCACATCACCTCTGGTGTGCCGATGGTCATGAAAATACGGGCTTAACACCATATTCCCAATATGCCTCAATGGGCGTGTAACGTGATCTTTATATTTATCTGTTTTTCCTGCTGTGTTTGTAGCTTCTATGTATTGTTTCCATGCCTTTTTCTTTTCTCTTAATTTTCTTCTTTCCACCAAGGGGTCCTCTTTCCCTTCTTCCCAAGTTGAACTTCACCCAAGCTTCTGCTGCAGCTGTTTTTATGATGTGCTTAAAATTAATTCAGAGGGGTTGCAGGTCATGTGATCGTTCTTCTACGTTTCTAACTGCTGGCACAATATGCCCCTGATACTTGGTCTTAACTTCTGGCCGTCTTAGCTTGTAGGTCTTAATCTTCATCTCTCCTGCTTGATTACTTTTTTTCTTGCGTGATGATGGGCAATGCCTAGGCCGAGCAACTCTTTCATTTGTTCTTTTTGTGACAGCGTCATCTTGAGATCGGTCGTTCTCGGCGCTGGCGGCATCTTGTCAGCCATATTGTCTCCGTGGTTCACCCATCTGGTCAGCCATATTGTCTCTGTGGTTTAGTGCCTATTCACCCCGCTATCTTCAAGCAGATTTATTACAAGGCCATAATAACGCCTAGAAATTAGTTGTGTTTTTGCTCTAGTTGGGTAAATCTGTGTTTTCATGCATTCTAGAGCAAATAATCGCGAGTGTTGTTTATGCGGCCAAATCCATACGCCTAGCGCGCAGTAAATTGAGTGATTCGACCTGGGCTTATAAAAGAAAAAGCGGGCCTACTTTGCCACAGCCGCCCAGTGAGAACAGACGAAGAAGATACACAGAGCCAAGCTGTAAATGCCTTGAGCACGTGAGTTAATTTAAATTAGCATTAGTTTTCTAGGATTCTGAAATAATATCGATGTGGCTATTTTAATGTTTAATGAGATAAATACGTAGATAGATAGATGTGAAAGTTTAAGAGCGATTATTTCATTCTTCAGAAAGGCAGATATAGTGTGAGGCTATTTCACTGGAATTTAGATAAGATTAACGATAGCAAGATAGCAGCCTCGTGGTGATAACAAGCGACGCCAGCGAGTCGGAATAACACGCACCGCGTGGTAAATGTTACGCCAGGTGACACGCTGTGTATTTAGTTCCAGTTTGGTTTAAGTCGAGAATAATTATATTTTATTTCTTTAATGTAAAAGTATTGAGCGTATTTCACGATGATTGATTATTCTACTGTTTATCTTCAGGAAAAATCAAGAGAGCAGAAAAGACCATTATATATCGCCTTTATAGACCTCACAAAAGCATTCGACCTGGTTAGTAGGGATGGACTCTTTAAAATCCTCCTGAAAATAGGCTGCCCTTCTAAAATGCTGGAAATGATAAAGTCATTCCATGACGACATGAAGGGAACAGTCCAATATGCTGGAAGCACGTCACAGCCCTTTGATATACGAAGTGGCGTTAAACAAGGCTGTGTTCTGGCTCCGACCCTCTTCGGAATCTTCTTTGCCTTACTCTTGAAACATGCATTCAGAGATGCAACTGAAGGAATATGCCTTCACACTAGGTCAGATGGCCGTCTGTTTAATCTTTCAAGGCTGAAGGCAAAAACAAAAATCAGAAGGGTCACTATAAGAGACTTGTTGTTCGCTGATGATGCTGCAGTCGTCACTCAAAGCCAACAGGAGCTTCAGAGCTTGATGAATCGCTTCACTAAAGCATGCAAGGACTTTGGCCTCACAATAAGTCTAAAGAAAACGAATGTGCTGAGTCAGGATGTGGGTGCTGCACCAGTTATCACTATCGATAACTATGAATTGGCAGTGGTGCACCACTTCACATACCTAGGGTCTACCATCAATGACAAACTCTCACTGGATACAGAAATCGACAGCCGCATTGGCAAAGCTGCAGCTACCATTGCCCGCCTCACATCGCGTGTTTGGGGAAACTCTAAACTCACAATGAAGACCAAAGCTGCGGTATATAATGCCTGCGTCACCAGCACACTCCTATATGGCAGCGAGACCTGGACGACCTATGCTAAGCAAGAAAGAAGGCTCAATACCTTCCATTTGCGGTGTCTACGCCGCATCCTCGGCATCTCGTGGAAAGATAAAGTGACAAATGTCGAGGTGTTGTCACGTGCTGGCCTTCAAAGTATGTATACGCTGCTTAGACAGCGCAGACTTCGCTGGCTTGGCCATGTTCGCCGCATGGAAGATGGTCGCATCCCAAAAGATATCTTCTACGGACAATTAGCAGATGGCAAGAGAACAGTTGGGCGACCACAGCTGAGGTTCAAAGATGTGTGCAAGAGAGATATGAGGGCACTGGACATGGATCCAGCAACATGGGAGGATGAAGCTGCTGATCGCACTAAGTGGCGATGCTATTTACGGCACCACCTCAGATTGGGCGAAGAGAGGCTCACACAAGAAGCAGAGGTGAGGAGAAAACGTCGAAAGGAGCACCAGGAAAATAAGCAGCTGAGGGCTGCCACCTCAGGGGCGCATTCCCATAGTCAGTTATGACTGAAGGGGCTATTATTATTATTATCTTTAGTGGTTACTGTGAAGGGAGAATAGTCATTTAGATTTTTGGTGAGATTAGAGCCACTCCTTGGTTGCGTAAGGCAAGTTGAGACAGGTGTTTCTCTGTTTGCTCCTGGTGGAGCATAGAAACACCAATGCGGCTGGTGTCCACCACAAGTCAACAGAAGCATTTTTATGCTATTACAGTGGTTGTTTCTGTAATAATGTGTTTCATGTGATGAGTTCCCAATCTCATCAGGGGTCATATATGACACGCTTGTGGCCAGGCGCACCAGTCGTCACTTACGACATGTTCAAAGTGCAGGGACGAGTATTGATGTGGGTCGGTTGAGAGGTAGTAGTTAATTCTCATTATTGAGATTATTTGTTGTACATGTATTGAAGAATATTATTTTATGTCCAGTTGATTATTATTGTTATGTGAACATGGTTCGTGAGAGCACGTGGGCGTACTTGGAGATGTATATTTCTCTTCTCCGCTCCTGAGGGAGCATGGGGCCACCGGTGTGGTTTGTCTCAGCATGAAGCATTCAGATGCTCTTGCAGTAGTGGTTTCGGTAGCAACCTATGTTACCCGGTGCGATTTCCAGCCTCATGCACAACACCATACTAGTCGCATTGGACGACACGCATGAGTGTGTGAGATAGTTGATGATATCAGGTGGGCGCATGTTTTCTGTATGGTAAGTGTTATTATCCATGCTATTGATGTTCACTTAGACATTGTTTAATTTATTGTTTTTCAGACAGTCTATGAACACAGACTGGGTGTTTGTTTGATTGTTTGTTTGATTGTTTGTTTGGTGTTTGGTTCTGTTCGGTAGAATTAAATGTTGATCTGCATAAGGCTTTGGGTTGCTTGAATTGTTAAGTCTGCTGCTGAGAGGGTTGCAAGCAACCAATAATTGCAACCCCTGTCAAACGATCCTTTATAAATGTTCTTAGTGCACGGGTCTTGGGTGTGAGGTGCACCTAGCCCCTGTCACATTTTAATTGAGAGTAGGTAGTGACCACTTCCAACGTCTGGCCGTCTGCTGACTCTAGTATCCCGCACATACATGAATGAGCTTTTCCTAACAATGGCGTAGTCGATGACTGATTTCTCATTTTTTGTTAGTTCATATCTGGTGTATGAATGTATACGCTAATGAGGGAACACTGTGTTCGTAATGACAAGGATTTGCGCAGTGCAGAATCTAAGGAGTCGCTTTCCATTGACATTCAGAGTAACTTCTCCAGATCTTCCAATAACTCCAACTTATCTAGTACGGTCATTTCCAACTCTAGCATTGAAATCTCAGAGAAGGATAATTTCATCCAGGCAGTCGTCCACTGTCTTGTGAAGCAGTTCGAAGAATTTCCCCTTGACCTCTGCTCGCTCAACTTCTTACTTACTTACTTAGTCGTTCCCCTTCTACTGTGAGGTGTAGAGGTTTGGAAGAGAGAGCGCCAGACTATCCTATCGGCTGTCTTCCTCCTGGCCTGGTTCCATTCTAGTCCTCGATCCTTCAAAGATTGTCTAATGTTGTCCTCCCAGCGGACTCTGGGTCGTCCTCGGGGTCTGGATCCTTGGCTCTTTGTTTCCCATGCTTGTCGTGGTATCCGATCTTCTCCCATTCTGCAGACATGGCCAAACCATCTTAATTGGGACTGTTCTACTTGGGTCGGCAGGGGGTAGGATTTAAGGCCTTGACGTATCGTCTGGTAGCGTACCATGTCTCTTCTTGTTACTTCAACCACCTTCCTCAGATACCTCATTTCTGAGGTTTGGATCTGGCTTTTATGGGTTGTAGTCATTGCCCATGACTCGCATCCGTATGTCAAGACTGGGACATAGGTGGAGCGGTATACAGCCATCTTCGTTTTCTTACCAACCTCTCTCTTGCTGGGGAATCCTCGATTTATGGCCTGAAAAAGTCTCCCAGCTGCTGCTTTTCGAGTGGCCAACTCTTGTTTGATGCCTCCCTTTCGTCTATAATAGCTCCGAGGTATTTAAAGTGGTCGACCTGCTCCAGGACCTGTTCTCCCAGCTTAATCTGATGTTTTCTTTCTTCTCGTGATATCACCATGGATTTTGTTTTAGAGCTGCTTATGACCATCCCTCTCTTCTCCAGCTCTTCCTTCCAGACTTGCAGGTTGGATTGGAGATGTGCCTCTGATTTAGCAATCAGGGCAACATCATCAGCAAATGCCAGCTCCAAAATATAGACCTGTCTCATCTTCCAGTACCCCACTGAATACTTTCTTGTTCTCTCCTTACATGCCTTGATGACATCGTCCATAAGGAGTATGAAGAGGTAAGGTGATAGGATATCACCTTGTCTTACACCAGTGGTGGTCCTGAACTCTTCCGACTTATGGTTTGCTGTCCTCACATAATTTCTGCAAGACTTGTAGAAGCTCTGTATAGCATGAATCAGAGGTGCTGGAATATTCTTCCTTGTCAAACAGTCCCAAAGTTTGCTCCAGGGACCCTGTCAAACGCCTTTTCCAGATCTATGAAACAAAGATGCATCTCACTCTTATACTCAAGGGCCTTTTCACTCAGCTGTCTGAGTGTGAAGGTTAGGTCTTGAGTACTTCGGTTTGCTCGGAATCCGCACTGGACCTCATCCAATTGTGGCTCAGCTAGGCGTCGGAGTCTCTGCTCTAGGATTCTAGAGTAGATTTTACCAGGGACACTGAGAAGGGATATGCCTCTATGGTTTCCACACTGTCGATTGTCACCCTTTTTGAAAATTGGTGTTATGATGGCAATCTCCCAATCCTTTGGTATTGTCTTGTTGTACCACGCTGCCTGTAAAACCCTTAAGAGTAATAGGTCGCCTGATGCTCCCATGAACTTAACCATTTCTGGTGTTATACCATCATGCCCTGCTGCTTTGCCCATCTTGATTTTCTCCAGTGCTGCCTTCAGTTCTTCCATCTTTATGTCATCTTCACCATCATTGGTTTTCTCTTCTGTGCTAGTGTTTATCATTTCTGATGCTTCACCATGCTCACCATTCAGGAGTTCTGAGAAATATTCTTTCCATCTTCCCATTACTTCCTTCGGGGCAGTAAGCAATTTGCCTTGCTTGTCCTTTATAAATTTGAGAGGGCATTGTTTTTCCTTCCTCATGTTCTTTAGGGTCTTATAGAACAATTTCTGGTTTTCTTGTGCATCTTTTTCTAGCTTTTCTCCAAATTCTTCCCAGGACTTCTGTTTTGCTGCTAGCACTTTATTCTTTGCTTCTGTTCTGAGTGTCACATATTCTCTATATTTTTCCATTTGTCCTGTTGTGTTTTTAGCTCCTAAGTATTGTTTCCATGCCATTTTCTTCTCTCTTATTTTCTCTTTGACTTCCTCTGTCCACCAAGGTGTCCTCTTTCTCTTGTTCCCAAGTCGGACTTCACCGCATGCTTCTGCAGCAGCTGTCTTTATGATATCCTTGAATTTAATCCAGAGGGTTTCCAAGTCATCAGGTCGTTCTTCTGTGTTGCTCACCGCTGCAGCAATAAGCCCCTGATATCTGGTCTTAATTTCTGGCTCTCTCAACTTGTAGGTCCTAATGCTCATTTCTCCTGCTCGTTTACTTGGTTTCTTGCGTGATGTTGGGCAGTTCCTAGGCTGAGCAACTCTTTCAGTTGTTCTTTTGATTGTTAGCAGGTAGTGATCACTTCCAATCTCTGGCCCCCTCCAGACTCTAGCATCTCGGACATATTTGAATGAGCTTCTCCGAACAATGGCATAGTCGATCACTGACTTCTCATTCTTTGTTGGTTCACATCTAGTGTATGCATGTATGCGCTTATGGGGGAATTTTGTGTTTGTAATGATCAGATTCTGCTCACTGCAGAATCTAAGGAGTCGCTTTCCATTGTCATTGAGAGTATCTTCTCCATATCTTCCGATAACTCCACCCCATCTAGCATGGTCATTTCCAACTCTGGCATTAAAATCTCCGAGCATGATAGCTTCATCTAGGCAGTCATCCACTGTCCTTTGAAGCAGCTCGAAGAATTCCTCCTTGACCTCTGCTCTCTCATCCTCATTCGGCCCATACACTATGACCAGGTTGACTATGGTTTCTCCTTCTTTTAGTTTAACAACCATAATGCGCTCCGAGACAAAGTTCCATCCCTTGATACTATCTTTTTGATTTTGGGCCACAATGCAACCCACGCCCCCTTTAGCTCTTTCAGACATGGGTACACCACTGTAGAGCAGCGTGTTGCCATCGAGATCCATGACTCCTTGTCCTTTTTTCTTTGTTTCCGTTATAGCCAGGATTTCTAGTTTTGCTTTCCTCATCTCTTCCACCAGCTCCTCTTCCTTCCCATTTATATTTCTTGTGTTCCAAGTTCCATAAGTCGTAGTCCGTAGTCCGTTCCAGTTCGTCGCCTTTAGAATCCGTCCGGTTTTCTCTCTTGTGTTGCTAGTAATCATGATTTAAAGCAAACAGGTGATTGGCCTGTTGTGCCTTTGCATGGTGGAGGGGCTGCCTCCTTACGGCCTCCATGCAGGCCGCCCTCCTCCTTTTTCATCCGGGCTTGGGACCGGCATTGGCGGAGTTTCGCTCAACTTCATTTAGCCTATATACAATGACTATGGTTTCTCCTTAGTTTAGATTTAGCACCATAATGCGCTAAGAGACAAAGTTCCATCTTTTGATATTATCTGTTTGGTTTCTAGCCACTATACAACCCACACCGCCTTTAGCTCTTTCGGTTGTGGGGACTCCACTGTAGCGCAGTGTGTCGCCATCGAGATCCATAACTCCTTGTCCTTTTTTTCTTAGTTTCAGCAAGGGCCAGGATTTCTAATTTTGCTTCCTTCATCTCCTCCACCAGCTCCTCTTCTTTCCCGTTGATACTCCGAAATTCCATGATCCATAGGTCGTAGTCTGTAATCCGTGCCAGTTCGTCGCCTTTAAGATCAGTCCGGTTTTCTCTCTGTCGTTTCTTGTAATTACAGTAAAGCGAACAGGTGATTGGCCTGTTGTGCCATTTCAGTCGGGCTTGGGACCAGCCTAGGTCGGAGTTCATTTGATATTTTCTGTTGTCTTATTATTAGTATTTATTTCATTTATATTTCTTTCGTAATTAGTATTTTTATTTGTTAGTTATATAATCTTTCTTCCACGTGTCTACGTGTCCTTTTGATATTTTCTCATAACTTTTCTATATTTCTCATCTTTATTTTCTGCTTGTGATTGTGGTTGAGAAGGGTAACCCTGAAACTTCACGTTGTTCTAGCGTGACACTGACCCAAAGATAATTTTTCTTTTGTTTAATTTATCTAGTAATGGTCAACTCACGGCACTGCGTAGGCACATCTTTAAACTCTCTATCACTCAACTTATGAATGAGACACTCACATAAGCCACACACGTATTAAAAAAACATAATATACAAATAAAACACACAGCTATTCAAACTAACGTTTACACATAACAATAGTGTACATAAATACTCGTACACTCACACGTACGCATAAGTAAACACACTAGACACCAATAAAGTTTGAAAAAAAAAATAAACCAACGCACACATATTTACTTACTTACTTACTTACTTAGTCATTCCCCTTCTACCGTGAGGTGTAGAGGTTTGGAAGAGAGAGCGCCAGACTATCCTATCGGCTGTCTTCCTCCTGGCCTGGTTCCATTCTAGTCCTCGATCCTTCAAAGATTGTCTAATGTTGTCCTCCCAGCGGACTCTGGGTCGTCCTCGGGGTCTGGATCCTTGGCTCTTTGTTTCCCATGCTTGTCGTGGTATCCGATCTTCTCCCATTCTGCAGACATGGCCAAACCATCTTAATTGGGACTGTTCTACTTGGGTCTGCAGGGGGTAGGATTTAAGGCCTTGACGTATCGTCTGGTTGCGTACCATGTCTCTTCTTGTTACTTCAACCACCTTCCTCAGATACCTCATTTCTGAGGTTTGGATCTGGCTTTTATGGGTTGTAGTCATTGCCCATGACTCGCATCCGTATGTCAAGACTGGGACATAGGTGGAGCGGTATACAGCCATCTTCGTTTTCTTACCAACCTCTCTCTTGCTGAGGAATCCTCGATTTATGGCCTGAAAAAGTCTCTCGGCTGCTGCTTTTCGAGTGGCCAACTCTTCTTTGATGCCTCCCTTTCGGTCTATAATAGCTCCGAGGTATTTAAAGTGGTCGACCTGCTCCAGGACCTGTTCTCCCAGCTTAATCTGATGTTTTCTTTCTTCTCGTGATATCACCATGGATTTTGTTTTAGAGCTGCTTATGACCATCCCTCTCTTCTCCAGCTCTTCCTTCCAGACTTGCAGGTTGGATTGGAGATGTGCCTCTGATTTACACATATTTACACACACTTAAAATAGACAGTAACGTCCACACAGACAATTACAAGTATTTGCAAACACACGGCATCACACAAACACACACACATATGCACACACACCACATTAAAACACTGACCATACACCAAGTCGCGACTCTATCCTGTCATGACGCGAGATTTTCACCAATTTTAAATTTCATAACATAATGAAGCCCATAATAAGTATGCCTCGTAATCTGCAGCACAAATTTATGCGAGAAAACCGATTGGAGTGATTTAAAAAAAAAAATAATTGGGGGGTCGTTGTAAGCGAAATGAAGCTGGATTTTTTGTGAATTTGTATGTCAGCAATTAAGAACCCAATCAGGAAGTTACACGTCGTCATAAATGGGTGCTTGCGTAGAATACAAGAATTGATGTCGTCTGACAAGATCACGGGTGTGGAACTGAGGACAAGAGCCAGACAAGGGCCTATGAAATGAGAGGCGAAAACGTGATGATGGCGTGGATTGCACACGCGCTTAGAAAACCTGTTGATAGTATTAAAAGGCAGTTCTCGTTCTGGAATCTCCAGGGTAAGATAGATATAGGAGACTGAAAAGTTCACACAGAAGAATACTTGAGATAGATAAGGAAAGGAATAAAGAAGAAATTAAAGGGATGGCACGAGACAGGAAGTCATACCATGAATTCGTTGATGGGATGTGCTTTTAAGGGACCTGACGGGTAATAATGATGATGGTGATGATGATGATGAATCAACAAGCCAGGTAAGTATATCGACCACAAACCTGAAATCCATCATAAGCCCAAGAGCCAAGTTTCATTGTACAGATTTGGTCATCAAACGGAAAGTACGTGATGTCTATCTGGCAGGTACTGTGAAACTTGACTATCGGCGGCCAGAACACTTCGCCCACGTGTGAGACCATGGCCAAGGACTGCATGTAGCCATTTGTGTAGTCCTCCACGCTAAAAATTGTTGTACACTACATTGATATTTCACACGATACAGACAAGATAGCATATTAAATCTATACTAGCACTATCATCATGATCAACATCATCATCGTCATCATCATCGACATCATCATCATCATTGTCTTGTACGTTCCTTACGGCACATGGAGTCACCACTGTAGCTGGTCCCCTTATAGGAAGCATGCTCCATGAATTCACATGTTTCTGCACTAATGATTTATGTTGCAAGTTTTGTAAATGGTGAAGTGTTTGCCCCATACACAACCTCATATTTGTCGACTTGTACGACATGCGTGAATATGCAGTAGTCCTATTCTTTTTGTATCTCTTCAGAGATCCTCGGAATCTACACAGTAAATATTTTACTGAATAATTCAGTTGGGGGCTCAGAAATGAGCTAATATATCTTTCTCTTCATAGAAGGGGCGGGCAGACGCAAAGTTCACAACAGCCTTGATAAATTCAGCGTTGCGCTTGATTTCTGAAATATCGTATGAGGACTCTTAAAATAGGAGCACCATCCTTCTATTTACAACGCTGCCAAGAGTAATCGTAGATAACATTAAAAAGCCCCTCAGTCCATACTGTAAATTCTGGCCATTGTTGGATCATCACTGCAGAGCAGGGGAGACAACTCGGGACACAAGCAGCAAATTATTACATCAGAACTGGATTATTTCAATCATTATGGACATTTGTTATTGTACTGCACTTCCTGATCTGATAAGTGGACAATTATGGCATAGTTTAATCTAGAGATTCGATTACCTGTTGTATAAAACGATATCCGGTTTCCAGATATGACGGCATGGTATCCTCAACTTGTGTAAACCTCATCATGTGAAACAAATTGCCCCATAAACCACTGCCGTAAGAGCATGTGTGTACTTTGTGCAGGTTTCCTGCAAGCATTGAGATAGGTTCAAAGGTCAAGGTAGTCTCATAGCTGATACTGCCGTAGTGGAGTAAAATGCAAGAGGTTTGACCTATATTAGGTCTCAACTTTAAGAGGAGGCTGGATGACTGGTTCCCTTCCTCGTTGCCTTAGCCGTCCCTAACTCAAAAGCAGGTACCCATTGTAGCGAGAGGAAAGATATAATGATGATGATAATATCCTGGACAAATAGATGTATCAGATGATACCAGGATAGTGCCAGATAAGGACTGGTCTTACAAGAAATACCCCATTCTCTGAAAAGAGTAATGGTGTATCGACATCAAAGGTATAATCAAGCTGTGTAGGTTCCCGGATGAGATCGTAATGTACTATCTTAGGTTCCTGTGGTGCCCCTCCCTAGACTAACCTTAGACAATGACTCTGCTAGGGGTAATTAACTAACCAACAAGAATTAAGAACCAAACTTAAATAATTCAATAAAGACTGTTCGTACAATTTATTTATGTACAGGATCTTTCTTTGTTCTGTTGGATAATTTTCAAATAAAATCAAATTGATTCAAAAAATATATATGGTTTCACTGTCAAGTATTTATATTGCATTTAAAGTTAATTACGGTTAATCTTCATCTGTTTTCTTGATCTTTGATGAAAACTGTCTTTCTTCTGTACTGAACTTGAACAATGTTAATATTATTATTTCACAAAGTATAAAAACTGTTACTATGTTCTTACACCACAATCTTATTTCTCATCATTTGTGATGAGTTCCTTTTTTTTTATTTTCAACCAACCCTTTTATTTGTGGGGATGGGGGAAAGCACGACCCAGGTTGTAACGCGGAATCAGTGATTCATTCTGGTAGATAGGAGGCCAGGAACGTTACAGAATATTACGTATAATTTCGGCGAGTGAGCAGAAATAATTTTGCGATTTCTTGGTCAACGATGAGTCAGAGGTTAAGATTATGATATGATTGGGTGGTTTAGATTTAATTTATGTGCAGTCATGATAGTAGGTCAAAGGTTAGATAAAAGCAGTTCCTGTGAGATGATGTCAGACGCGATGACTCAACGCGTCTGTCTTGCATCAGGCTATTAGCAATATACATGGTGAGCGCAAAAAGTAGTTATCGCTCACTAGTCCAATAATTTTGTGCCATGAATACGCACCATTGCAGTCTGCCCGGTCCCGGAAATTCGCGATTCACGGCGAGGAGGTTGTAGATAACCTTAAGCCTGCCACGGACTTTGCTTTCTCAGGAGAAGGAGGCACGAGACATCAGTGTCATTGAAGAAAACTGGGTACGCGCTTGTACCTGGCGCCCAGTTACGTCTGCAACACTGAGAGGAATTAGAAGTTCTTTTGACGTGAGGAAACCTGTCGCGAGAGGTTTGAGATGTTATTAAGAATAAGATATCCTGGACATAAAAGTGTATCAGATGATACCAGGATAGTGGCAGATAAGAGTCTGGTCTTATCAGTAATACCCCTTCTCTGAAGAGAGTAAGGGTGTATAGACACAAAGGTAGGGTAAAGCTATGTAAGTTCCCAGAGAAGATGTTGATGTAGTATTCTGAGTCCCTAACTGCTACCTCTCCTGATCCACCTCTGTGGTTATGGTAGTTAATATGTTTATGACTCTACTAGGGGTAATTTATATATAGTATATTTATATTTATATTCACCAACAAGAACTAAAATTCAACTTAAAGAACTTAAAAAAGTCTTCTGGTGAATATTTACAATTTAATTAACATATATTTTTCTCTGTTTAAAAATGTTGAACTCAAATATTTTACAGTATGAAATAAATAATAATAGTTAAATAAATGTTCTTGTTTCTTGGTTCACAATGTCTATCATCTTGTAGACAACTTCTCTGGCTAGAGTATTCACTGGTAGAATTGTTTATTATTATGATTTAAAGTTGTAAAACGCTATATTATTTTAGTCATCCTGAACTGGAAAATATGTTATGTATTTGAGCTGGATAAGCTTGACAGTTGCAGTACGCAACTTATCTGCATCACGGCAGCTGGCTCCTTTATATGCTGGAAACACAATTTCAGCTGAACTTGTTCCAGTAAGTAATCACGTGATGACGGGCCTATTATCACCAACTGGCACTGCATACGATGAAACTTTAGTAAGAGTAGCCTCTTCTGCTTTTTGAAGTTTGTGTTTAAAGGATTAAACCCTCAGGTACACACACACATACTGGCCCTCAATGGTGAATAAGATCTGCTGCAGTTGCAGAAAGGCAAACGCTGGCATTAATATATGCACTGCTTTCCCCGCTTTCTGTGTTTTTCAAATCGTGACTGACCGAAGTTTGTTAGGCGATTCTATTTATAGTCTAGCCTCGTCCGTATGAGACGGAAATCCCAAAAGATGTAATCAAAATCAGAAAATGTGGGACTATTCTGCCTATCGTTCAATGTAGGAAAAATGCTTTTTAAATTATTTCCGTTATTCCTGATGCGATTTTAGTCAAGTAAAGTTTCCCTTATACTTAGAATTAGGCTTTACTATACATATATATATATATATATATATATAATATATATATATATATATATATATATATATATATATATATATATATATATATATATATATATATATATATATATATATATATATATATATAATCTCTTTGGTTACTACTAGCATTTTCTGTTATGCATAGTTTAAACAGCTAACTTTAGGCCAACCTGAAGCTTCTAATGCATTTAACCTAAGATTTCTCCCTTCCTATAATATTATTAGTAAAAGTATTACTACTTACGGGTAGAGTAACATTCCTAATATCGTGTTGATAACCTCTGCCAAGTGATACTTCTTTTATACTGTTGTACCAAAATTCCTAAGTAAATCATGTTACACAAAATAGGGTCTGGCCATCTTGATGCTCCCTGCAGTTGTAAACACAGGACCAAAACTAGCGTTTTCATTTTTACAATGTATGGCGCGCCGTTAAGACCAGAGTTATTTGAATTCGTGATGTGAACCAGACGTCATTTCACGACAAAACCTATGCCTCAACGGAAGACTTGCCTCTAAATAGCTCGTAAAGGCCCAATATCAAAACAGACTACGTTGCCTGGTGTTGTTTACATACTGCCACAATAATGCAGTAGGCCTAAACCCGAAGCGGGTTAACTCGGCGGTTTGAAGAATTGAGTGTCATCAGCAGTAATAAAATCTGCAGCCTTAGGCAATAAAATATCTATTTAATTGCCAAGGGCCCCTTCATCAGTATTCGGGAAAGTAGAGAGATGAAAAACATGCCTTTCTAAATGCTAACGGGAGGAGGTGCGTGACGAAAAGCAACTCATCGGAGCCTCAGACGAAGACGATAGCGTCAGAGAGGCACTGAACAGAAACAGAGGAGAGAGAGAGAGAGAGAGAGAGAGAGAGAGAGGAGTTTAGCGAGGAACAGTAGGGTAGATAGAAATACTTAGAGGACAGCCTCTGAGTTAGCGCTTCAGAATCCATTAGTGTAGCATTTCTTGATAGTGTATTAGTTAGGTGTGCAGGACCGCCTAGAGCGCTTTTGAGACAGTGTAGTCATTTAGTTTAAAATCTTCAGCGGGACAGTGTGTTTAGTAGTAACAATAGTGTAGTCAGGAGTGGTGGCTCTTACTTAGAGACCCCCGCCAATTATATTTCTTTATCCTTAGTTGGTTTCGTGCAGGTGTGAAATAGAGCGTGGTAATTTTTTATATTGTGTCTTTCACTTGATTTGTTCTGTTTTCCAGGTTGTGCGAACTCGCACGTAATTGTTGTTTGCTGTGGTATTGATTTTGTTGTTTAATAAACTATAAAATGTACACTTGATCAGTTTATCTTTAACTATACTGTACTTGTATGCTTTGACTGTATAGTGGTGTCTGTGGATAACTTAGTGTAACCTTATCTCCTTTCTGGTAGTCAGAGGTGGTGAGACAGTAGCTAGTAAATAAGTCCCAAGTGGAGAGGGAGAGTCAATCTAGGTTCTCACCCTTGAAGCTATAAGTCTCATCCTTCCACATTCACTGTAATTCTCATCTTAATCTATCTTCTCAGACTTTCCTCAAAACTGGTGTCTTGTCTCTGTACTCAGAGAGACTCCAATTAAAGAATCGTTGTGACATCATTTCAATGTTCACTTGTATAGAATAAACTCGTAGGTTATATGTTCCACAGTCTTTAGATTTTTATAATCCTAAGTTTTTAATTTCTTTTGTGTGGTATGATTTTATGTAAAGTCAAGTAGCCCCAAACAAGGCTACTTATCTTCGAAATGTTCTTCTAGGCCTGGCCCAGCAATGGGACTGGAAAGAATCCCACAACTGCTGTTCTTCTAATCATAAAGGTGGCACTGTTGAAGACCCTCTGACATTTCACAAGGGCTCAGAACAACAAGAGCTTCCTCCAGCTGACTTAGGCACGTAGAATTTGTTAACTCTTCCAGGCAGAATATAACCTGAAATATAATATATATAACCTACGTGGTATCGCTCACTGACTCTCTATCCAGTCAGGAGGTAAGATGAGACAGATCAGACAAGACGTGGTTACTCATGAGAATCATAGCAAGTCAAAAATAACATAATTCATTTAATTAATAGCACACTATTCCAGTGACTCTCTGGTTACAGTTTGTCCATGATTTGCTTCCTTACCATCAGATGGCCTTGTGGAAAGATTTATGTTATAACTATATTTGTACAAAAAATAAATCTTTCATTCTTTCCATCTTTCCAATAAGGTGGTCCATTCCAGCAAGCTTAACATCTTCAAAATACTTTCCTAAAACTAACATCACAATCTACACGTCCATCTGCTTTTATTTCACAATTAAATTAAGCTAACACAGGTTTGAATTCCCTATAAGAATTACACGATGATTTCACACATACTTATCCCTCTCTATAAGGCACATATTAATAATATAATTATATATACACATGTAAATACATTCTTTCTTACCATCAAATACATGCAGACCGGTTTTTAATGGCTCTACAGACTGTGTTACCCTGCAGATGGCAATGGAGTCTGGTAGTAGACGATTTCGCTGGTGTCTGAAGTTTGAATTTTGTGGCAAGTGTCTAACGATTTGTACCTCCCGCCTTATATAGGTCAAGGTTTCACGTACGAGAAAGAATCTAGACCATAGTATTTTGCAGACCAGGAAAAGTGAAAATCTTAGGCGTTCTGTGCTAATATGAAAAACATGAAATCGTTCTAGTTTCTTTATCTCTGAAAGGATTTCCTTCATCTAAAGCTTATATTATTCATAGGGCTAAGCTCTATCTATTGCAGTATCTCTCTTATATCTAGATTAATCCGACTTGTCACTGGAGCAGCCTAAACATGGCAAAGCACAACATGGTTCATGCATCGATGCCTTAAATACACATTTTCTCCGGTTGTACACCACTTCCAGTGAAAATCTAGATATCTGCCAATAGCTAATGAATCCTATTATCGAATTGAGTCCTTCATTACCAACGTATACCGTTATTAACTGCACAGTGCCTTTAGAAAAACTGTCAACATCTATACTTTCTCGTCTTCCTACTAAAAGACCTTACAAATTATTAGCATTGCGTGACCCGAGCTGCCGTTTTGATTGGTTGTTTGGCTTCTGGGAATTTCTGTACGGTGTAATGTTTTGAATGAGGCCGAGATATGATTCAGACTTCATCACACCCATTTACATCTGGGTATACTTAAGTGTGCCGCTACCAGGTTTCTAACCCGGTAACGTTCCTCTAGAAGCAGTTTGTTTTATGTGATGCGGTCGCCAGTCCTTTTCATAGCCTCATATTAGTCGCCTGGTACGACATGCCTGAATGTGCAGTAGTGCGGAACTGTGTAGGGAAGTTAGGAGACATGGTGTCTATGATAGTAGATAATATGGTCAATTATTATCATTTGCTTACTAGCCACAACATTCGTGACCATTTATCCCATATTGTTTACCGTTAATTAAACATTTATGTGCGTATTTTTAAAAAATAAATGACACAATCATACTTATAGTACCAGTTAAAAAATTCAAGATGTTATAGACTGTCATAAGTGTTTGGTTGCGTAGAAAAGGATGTAAACAGTATGACAACATCATCAATAAGGAACTAGTGAAAGAACCAGACAAATGACAGAAGAAAAGGAGATGAGAAGAAGAAGCTGAGGTTTGATTGGATGCTCAATGAGGAAACTTGTTGATAGCATTACAAGTTAGTTCTTGTTCTGCAATCTCTAGAGTAAGATAGGGCGATCGACAAATACACGGTAAATAGACTGACATACAGGAGATAAATAAAGACAGACATACAGGAGATAAATGTAGACAGACATACATGAGATAAATGTAGACAGACATACATGAGATAAATAAAGACAGACATACAGAAGATAAATGTAGACATACTTACAGAAGATAAATGTAGACTGACATACATGAGATAAATAAAGACAGACATAAATGAAATAAATAAAGACAGACACACAGGAGATAAATAAAGACAGACATACAGGAGATAAATGTAGACGGACATACATGAGATAAATAAAGACAGACATACAGGAGATAAATAAAGGCAGACATACAGGAGATAAATGTAGACAGACATACATGAGATAAATGAAGACAGACATGCAGGAGATAAATAAAGACAGACATACAGGAGATAAATGTAGACGGACATACATGAGATAAATAAAGACAGACATACAGGAGATAAATAAAGACAGACATACAGGAGATAAATGAAGACGGACATACAGGAGATAAATGAAGACAGGCATACAGGAGATAAATGAAGACGGACGTTCAGGAGATAAATGAAGACGGACATACAGGAGATAAATGAAGACAGACATACAGGAGATAAATGAAGACAGACATACAGGAGATAAATGAAGACAGACATGCAGGAGATAAAGAAGACAGAACGACCTTGAAAGAATTACACAGGATAAGAAGACTCGGCATAAAGGCCCCTGCTACTTGGGAAGCAGAATGGGTAATGATGATGAATGATGCAGATATAATGATGATGATGATTTACTGCTGTGTCTAAATGTTCTATGAGCGATGGTGGTGGTAAAACGGACAAACAATGACCTCTGACCTGGTCCAGCCACACGTTTGTTGTCAATACTTGGTTCTTCTCATCCTATAACATAAGGTCAAGGTTGCACGATTAATTGCATGAAGTCACATGACATTGATGTTATTGTAGTCATGTACACAGTAGACGCCTGCTGCTGATGGCGGTGTACATGGTAGTAAATGATTTTTTTACGTTTCTGGTTTCATTCATTATCTTTCAGTTCCCCGTGAAGCATAGGCCTTCAACAATTACACCACCACTTGCGAAATTAACCATCTATCAGCGCGATGCTCTATAATGATCATGATTGACTAACTCTCCCCGCAATAACATAACACCCAGCCTTGCAACGAGAGAACTGAAAGATAATGAATGAAACCAGAAACGTAAAAAAATCATTTACTACCATGTACACCGCCATCAGCAGCAGGCGTCTACTGTGTAGTAGATTTGGTTTTATAATATCAATTTTTATTGTAGAAATGTCTTGTCTCGTGGTAATATTGTTTGTTTATCCTTGGTTAACCCATGTTATTGTTTGTATTCATTTCATCCGTCTATAAATTAATATTAATGTCATAATTTCTTCATTAATAATATTGTAGATTAATATAAGTAAATTTTTATGAGTTTTAATGAGGAATTGGGGACTTTGCACCAATTTGCAGTAGTGGTCCTAGAAATGGGCAATGCACTTTATGCCTCATGATTAAGGCATAAATTATAATGATTAATTATTAAAACTTTATAACATATTAATACATATCTAATATAACTTAGTACACTTTCTCAGTACTATATTGTGAACTTAGTGACAATTAAGACTAATTATTTGGGGATAATACAAATAATTATTAAATATTAATATTAAGCGCTTGATATAATTTCAGCAGCTTATATAATTAACTATCATAACTATTTATGATAGATATTCAGTGAGTATATATATAATATTTCTACAAAAATATTATAGTTTGTGGAACTTATACATAACAATACAGTAATATTATTATCGACATAGATTATATTGTCGATTACAAGACATAAGTAATTGAATACTTAAATAATTAAACTCCAAGAATGCTTACCTTGGACCATTTCATTAAAATTGGAAAAGATTGTAATAAAAAGGGAGAGGCACTCCTTGAATTTGCTGAACAACAACTGTCAAGATATAAGGCAGAGATGGAAGAACTTGAAAGAAAGGAGGCTGAAAGGAAAACTATTGCTAAGGCAGAGATGGAAGAACTTGAAAGAAAGGAGGCTGAAAAGAAAGCAGAATTAAGACAAGAAGAAGAAAGAAAGGTGGCAAGAGATGAAATCCTACGGATTGAAGAAGAGAATAAATTGAAACGACAAGAAATCATGCTGCAGCAAGAAATGGAATTGCAAAGGCTTAAATTAGAAACAGCAAAACTTAATTCGCAGAGTGCTGCATCAAGCCAAAATGATAATGCTCAATCTGGATCTTCATCCACCCGACTTAAGGGCAATTATTACTTTAAACTACCACCATTCAAGTTACACGTGGATGACCTATCATCGTGGCTGGCGCGCTTTGAGGATATATGTAAGGTCAATAACCTTGACAAAACTGCATGGGCACTTAAACTTAAGGAATTTCTGGATGGCGAACCTGCAAGTGCAGCACAAAACATTGATCCTGCATTATCAACAGATTATGAGGCCATTAAGACGTTGTTACTACGTCGTTTCCACTTGAACGAAGAGGCATGTAGATTACGTTTTAAAAGTTTGTTGCCAGATAACAATAAAGATTTCACAGGTTTTATTGCTAACATACGCAATACTTTTAACAGATGGGTTGAACTGGCAGGTGTCAACAAATCTTACGACAAGTTAGTTGATTTGTTATTGAGGGATAAAGTATTATCTTCTGTCAGCCCACCATTCTTTGCTTATCTGCAAGAAAGAAAACCAGAATCTATTGATGAGTTAGAAAAAAATTTCTTTAAATTACTGCACAGCTCATCCGAATGCTAATATTTCTGGCTCGTTGATAAGAGAACCACTTCCTGTAGCCTCCAATATGGCATATCATAATCATACCAAACCTAGAACACACAGTGTGGACAGAGGTAGGTTCAAAGGAAACTATGACATTAATTTTCATAAGGGACAGAATAACTTTAACAATAACTTTAATAGAGGAAGACAACAAACCAGAAATTTTTCACCTCAGTCAAGATACAACAGTAATCCACGTAACTCAAGTTATAATCGGTCATATAATTATAATAATGGTAACAAGTGGAACAATAGCGATAATTATAACTCGAGACATCGAGATAACAGTTACAATAGAGGACAACGGGATAATTCATCTAATTATTCTCGTCATCGTTCTCATTCTCGTAGATCGACAAATTATAACCATAATACAGGGGCAGCCATTACTACTGCTACAACCCCTGGGGTTCAGAGTTCACCTACTGATAACAAAATACAGTCTTCGTCTACTTGTTTTGCAATGAATTATAACGTGGCAAATAGTTGCCCAACATGTAATCTTATATTTCAGAAAGCAAAAGAGACAGTTCTGAACTGCGGACACATTCTACCAGAAGTCAGTCTAGCAGTCAATGACGGAACAGGCTCGCTGATCTTCAACAGAGGAAAAGTTAATGGATCCATCGTCTCAGTCTTAAGAGATTCGGGATCGACCACGATCGGAATCCGTCAGACACTTGTTCATCCGAATTGTGCAACTGGAGAACATGTCAGGTGTATGACCTTTGGTGGAACCATAGAATATTATCCAACAGCTATTATCTATATTGATACACCTTTTTTCACAGGCAACGTTAAAGCATGCATGTTAAGAAACCCAATTGCCGACCTTATGGTGGGATGCATACACGGGAGTAAAGATTGCACACCAGAAGAGATTACTGAATGGGAAAAAAATAATCTATGCATCGGAAATGCAGCAATAACCAGACATTATTACATACATAGATGACATATGTTTATTTAGTTCATCTTTTGAGGAACATGTTTTGGGTCTCGAATACGTTTTGGATACATTAAGAAATAACAATTTAACTGCTAAACCCACAAAATTACAAGTAGCGTTTCACGAAATAACTTTTTTGGGTCACATTATTGGAGCAGGATATATCCGAACACTACCCAGTACAGTTTCAAAAATTTTAAACATTTCCGTTCCTCAAACGAAGAAACAAGTGAGAAGCTTGTTAGGTCTAGTCCAATATTACAGTAGATTCGTACCTAACTTGTCATCTATCACGGCTGTCTTGTCCTCATTACTAAAGAAAGACATGCCAGTGAAGGTGACATGGACTGACGAATGTGACATAATTTTTCGGCAAATAATTTATATATTTTCAAATCCACCTATTTTGAGACTAACTGATGCTTCTAAAAAGTTCATTCTTCGTACAGATGCGAGTAACTACGGAACTGGCGCATGTTTGCTCCAATACCATGACGATATCCTCCACCCAAACCTCTACATCTCACGGAAACTCAAACCACCAGAAGTGAAATACTCTACTGTTGACCGCGAACTTTTAGCCGTCGTGTGGGCGATAACCAAACTTGAGAAATTTCTACTGGGAGCCCCTTTCGTAGTACAAACTGATCAGAGGGCCGTAGCATCACTACGACGGGCTAATCATAAAAGTCCAAAGCTCACCAGATTCGCTATTCTCCTTCAACCATTCAACTTTACGATTGAGTACATTTCTGGGACAGACAATATCGTCGCAGACGCACTATCTAGAAATCCTTTGGATATCGAGTAATCAACACTGACACTTTTCTAATACGTCAACCGAAATTACGTGTCACAGAAGACTGAACCCTATCGCTAAATTCTTAACATGGAGATAAACTTTTGCTTACGATTCAACTAAATAACTTGTACAGACGATTGCGAAAACGAAATGAACTAAATCAAGAGACAGTGTGTTCGTATTTTACGCCGGGACTTTGGCTAGTGTCCGTTCCGGATAAAACTGGTTGAAACAACTTTGTTATTAATACTTGATGACATTTCGAACTAATTGAAGCTTGTGATATGAACTTTTGTACGTTAAGAATATCGATACTTATTCTAAATCAGAACACTTAAATACTCTTCTCTTATCGTATTTCACAAGGATCAAGCCTACGTATAGATCTTCATATCCAATGTTAATTACTTTTAATTTAGTCTTTAAAACTAGTCCACATTAAAATGACAAGTGAGTTGAATTTAAAAAAAAAAGAAACTTGAAAAAATGAAAGAAAGAAAAGAAAACTCACACAATTCTTTGATTATATTCTTAGAATTACATGATTATATTGCATATTTAATAATTATGTCAATACATCACATACTATTGTTTAAAGTAGTTAGATAGGTATTAATAACTTAATACTACACTTACTTGATTTTCAACACACATAACTTATTTAAATTTATACATCACTTTTTTCCTCTACTTTATTCTTTATTAGTTATTATGTCTTTCTTTAACATATCCTCTCATTTTTTCTTACATTAGATTTTCAACAACTTTATTTTTATTCCATACTTAGTATAGTTAATTATTTTAATTTTAACTCTTTAGATTAGTCTGACATGACATTTCATCACGACATATTTTAAGTTAATTAATTATTTAATTAGAGATCAACATTACCATTCTCTTTTAGTTCTTATTACAATTTATATTTATGTATGATATAAATAATTAATATATTACATGACTGTTAGTTAGTCGACATGACCATGACATTGGTTCTAGACAGAACGTCGTAGGCCATATGCCGCATTTTTGTTAAATTTTTTTTTTTTTTTTTTTTTTTTTTGATATTGTTAACATTTTTGGTATTCATTCAGATGGGTTTTTTTAAAAAAAAATCTATCTAATAGATTTTTTTCCCCCAGTGGACAGGGAATTGTTACGGTATTTTATTGGCATGGTCTGCTAGAGGTTAGCAGCATAAGATTAAGAGGTGACCACGTTTAATATAATGTAAATAATTGTTAGTTTAGTGTACGCGATACGCACGATTGATTATGACGTGTGTGCGTTGGTATGTCACGCACCGTGACTAGGTTACCACACCCCTTTCTTGTATGACCGTCGAACGGATAAGACGTGTCCTTGTATTCATGCAGTGTCGGGCATGGAGTGCCACACAGATTATATTATAATTAATGATGGACATGGGTCAGTCCAATGTTATGATTTGGAAGAAGAACGTTACAGGTTAGTAAGTGACTAAACCTAAGTCGAGATAGATTTATAATTATTGACGAACGCATAATCTCACTGTCGGTCGCTGGGATCACTAGCCACGCGTGCATACAGTTATGTCGTTCTGTCTATTTGTTATTTGACAAGGACTGAATTGAAGATAAATCATAATTCAAGGAAGGAACAGAACTTTATATATTTATGCTTCATGACAACCATTGTTTGAAATATTGTCTATAATCTTCTATGTAATAAATACATGTGGACTCATAAAGGACATCCCATTATTGAATATCAGAAGTTCAACCGTCAGTATAATGGATACAAAGCTTTACACTACCACTTGCGAAATTAACCATCTATCAGCGCGATGCTCTATAATGATCATGATTGACTAACTCTCCCCGCAATAACATAACACCCAGCCTGGCAACGAGAAAACCGTTGGGCCCTTACGCCACAACAAGAAGAGGCGTACCGCCACAACAATTATACGACAAGTCTTCTTGCCTTGTGCCATCCATTCAAGGTTTGTCCATGTCTGCTTTATCCCATCATGTCTGTATCCCTTCTCCGAGAGATAATTATTGATCTGCTTATATTTCTCTTACTCTGGGCATTCCGCAGCAAAAACTGCTTGTACTTCTATCAACTGGTTATATCACTGTGAGTTTCAGCCATCATCAACGTCGTCTTCTCACGTCTCGTTCCACTGAATTTCTCTGATTCGTTCCATCAGTTCCACATGGGTGATCTTGTCATACCATTTCAATGCTTATGTTCTATGCAGGCATCAATTTATGAAAACCTGTATTTTTCTGGTTGTTATGTTTGTTGTTGTAAATATTTCAGAGCCTTAAAATAGGACTACCTTGATATCTGAGATAACGATTCTTATTTATGTGTGTGTGAAATCAAATTTTAAAAATTTATTTAGAACAATTTGAGGTACACCAAATCCCTGGTCTTACGCTATTTGATTAGCGCTTTTTCAATATAACGCTGTATTTTATGCGACATTTCTGTTATCCGCTTTAAAAATTCAATCTTACGCTGAGCGCTAAACTCCATGTGAGGTAAAATATAACTTTCACATGCTCATCAAGTTCATTCAGGGTGGTAGGATGACCAAGAAACATTGTCATTTCTAGGATAATGAAGCATGACCCATAAATGGAATGCAGTTCTACGTTAATCCGTAACATAGAACACAATCTTAATTGCTACAAAGTGTTTCTTGAAGAGAAAAAAAAAAAAAAAAAACAGGTGCCAAAGCAAGCTCGATTCTGTTTTTTTTTTTTTTTTAAAGTCTCCTGAGTATCTTGTGTCCCCCATTGACCAAAGTAGAACTACCTTCTACATCTGGAGGCAGAAACAACTTTTTCAGCACCTACAAAACAGTTTGTTAACAGTTATGTAGGCTTGAATTTCTTTGCAGTCGACTTTCGTCGGTGAATGGCATGTGGTACATCGCGATGAAGCATCCAACAATAATCGGCAAGCATGGTCACACTCCACCATCCTTGATAACGTGACTCCATTACGGCGATATCTTGATGGAATCGTTCTCCATGTTCATCGCTGAATTCACCAAGGTTGTCAGGGAAAAAGTCAAGATGCGAATCGAGCAAATGGATTTTGAGGGACATGATACAGCTCATAATTCTGTATGCATCTATGCACTGCTTAACAATATGCAACATAGTCGACAGATTTGTGATTTCCCAGAAAGTTATCGACGATCGATTTGAATGCCATCCATGCGCGAAGTTCACTACCATGTAACAAGTTCTCGAATTGTTTGTCTGCAATAACTTTCCTAATCTGAGGTCCTACAAAGATACCTTCCTTTATCTTTGCATCGCTAACTTGCGGAAACTTTTCTCGAAGATAAGTGAAAGCTTTGCTCGTTTTATCTAACGCTTTTACAAAATTCTTCATGAGCCCCAACTTTATATGCAACAGTGGTAAAATGAAGCTGTCTTTGTTAACTAATGGCTCGCGTATTACATTTTTATGCCCGAGCTGCATACGATCCCTGATAGGCCACACCTTTCTTGCATAATGTTCCTGTCTGTTGCGGCTGTCCCATTCACATCGGAAGCAACAAAATTTAGTATACCCAGTCTGCATGCCCGTGAGAATTGCAATGACCTTTAGGTCTCCACAAATCCGCCATTGGTAGTCATTGTACTTTATTTTTTCCAAACGTATAGCCATATTGTCATAAGTTTCTTTCATATGAACAGAGTAGGCGACTGGAATTGATGAAAAAAAAATTTCTGTTATGCAATAACACGGCTTTTAGACTAGTCTTGGAAGAATCGATGAAAAAATCGCCATTCGTTGACTATGTGCTCATGACCGTTTACATCTTTGCAATAGCAAATGTCATCACACATCTCAAAGTATTGAACAAGTTCTCTGTGTCTATGACGAAATTTAGATATCGGAGTATTGGGTGCTAAAAGATTTCATTCTTTGAGTCGCGAACCGAGTAATTCCGCTTGTCCTTTGGTAAGAGCGAGATCACGTATTAGATCTGAAAGTTCTGAATGGTTAATTAAGTAAACACCATCATTCACCGGTATGTAATCTGAGTCAGAATTAGTTTCTAAAGCAGGTAAACTATCACTTTCTGATGGTTCATTTACGTCCAACGGATATTGTTCTGGTGGTACTTGGATCGGACACGTGATTGGATCATGAGGCACTGGTTTCGAAACCGATTCAATATTTGGATAAACCACAGACTTTCTAGTTTTAAAAGTGAAACCATGGATATTTGTCAAGCAGAAGTAACAATCAGTAGTGTGATTTGTATGTTCACGCCATATTACTGGCACTCCAAAAGGCATCGACTTATGCTTCGGCGATTTTCGTAACCAACCTGCCAATGTATCGAACAAACTGCATTTGGCTTCCAAGATTTATTTGCATCATCAACTTTCGAATCGAAATAAAGTTCATATGCTTTCTTTAGTAATGGTGTAAAGTTTTTCTGGTCAACACGATCGGTAAAATATCCGCACACGTAACAGAACAGATCAGCCGAATTTCTACAACTTCTAGAAGCCATATTTTGCTCAGAATTATTTCAAAATACAGTAACTATTTGAAAAATCGCGTAACATATGTCATGCATCTTTTAGCAGTATAAAAAGTAGAATTATGTTGCTTTTTATTAATTTTTAATAAGCTATATAGTAAAAATGAAACGGAACAAATAACGGTTTCCCAAAAATATATTTATTCACAAATATCTTAAGAACCCGACGTGATAGAGATAAACGGATTTCAGATTTGAAATCAGCGCAAGAAACTGACCTAAGAACACTTATTCGTATATAAGAAAGAAAAATGTTGTTTGTCAGTGTGATCAGGACATCTCTGCCGTGACAACTGTAGCCACAAGTGACGGAAGTAGCAACGATTACAATCGTCTAATATTTTTTAAAATAGTAAAAATATAATATTTCGTTTATGTTCACTATGTCTGATAATTATATGTAGTTAATACATGGTGTTAACTAGTTTTTTAAAATGGCTTTTTACTTAATCTGGATACAACTTTCTGGGCCTCGGGAACGAATTAATTTGATTTCTATTAATTCTAATGGGAATTCAATTTTCGTTTATCGCTTCTTCGGTTAGCGCTCGGGTTTTCAAGAACGAATTGACAGCGCTAAGCGGAGGATTGCTGTATTGGTAACATGTTTCTTCTCTATAAAACTCAGTACACCAGATGAAAACAATAAAAAATGAAAATTATGCAGTAGACACTGTTAAAATACAAGTATAAAATTCTTTCTTCTCTACAGATAGTAAACAAAAACAAAATAAATAAATTATGAAATAAAAATTGTACTAAAGTCAGTTTTATAAATGAACACTAGACTAATAAAAGGGGACATTACCCATCGTCAGAGACAGTTGTAACTGGGAAACAAAGATAGACAGTTTAATATACGAGAAATGAAAATAAATCTTAACCAAATGTACTAAAAACTAACGGGCTGATCACCCGTTTGCCAGTCACTTCGATTACGGAAACAACAGCAAATGGATTGATTTGCCGTTGCCCTAAAGACGTCAATAGGCGTGATGGGAAATAATGGCAAAGAAAACCTATCTGCTGTTGCCCTAAGACGCCACTAGGCGTAATGGCCACTGACTGCTTTGACGGTCGGTGGCTAAGGACGGAAGAAGAAGAAGAAGAAATGTACTAAAAGACCTCAACGAAACAAAAATCATGGTAGCATTATTATTTATCCTGTGGAGAATTCTGTTATTAAAACATGGTTTTGTTGTTGTTGTTGTTTAACTATGACTGCTGAGCTTCTCGCTCTTTAGCAGCCAATACCAAATTGAAGACTCCTTGGTATTATCTACACTGTAGATCTAGGCTTTTCCTGTGGCTTTTCTGACATTCCGAAATGTGCTCAGTTGAAGACATGAGCTTAAGTTTCTCCAGCTTGGTTGGCATTCAAAGGATCGTCAGATATAGTCCCAAGCTAGGAGTAAGAAGTGCGTGGCATACTGTGCATTCCCTGCCATCCAAGGGGGCTCTCCAACTATGCAGAGCTAAAATACTGTACTCTGGTTCTGGGCTGTCTCAAGGAATTGTCACGTCCTGCACAGAGCCACTTCTCAGCTTCCCCTGACTACCACTGGGTACACAATGAGATCCTTCTGCATGCAGTCAACTTAGTCAAAGAATTACGCCTGGGGCTCATACGACGTCTCCAAGCTTAGTGTGCAATGCTGGGTTCTCAACAAGTTTCACCACAGGGGGAATCCCTGGAAGTGTGTGGATGATTTCAAGAGTCAATGAGGATGTAATTAGCCTCACAGACGTAGGTTCACTTCTACGTACATATATTGTAGCATTGTGCATAGTTGGTGATCATATAAGGATGACTCCAGATATGCCTCCATGCATTAAAACAAGGTGTAGTTTGTGCTGTTGAGGACAAAAGTGTTTGTTTTAACTGAGTTCATAATCTCTGTTTTCTTTACTTCACTGAGTTTTATTTTCAATGTCTGGCCGTAGAGTTTTTAGCTGCTAATTTCAAGGGCACTGGAAAATAAAATACAGACGCGAAACTCAAGTTAAAAAATTGTCTTTAGGTAAATTGTTATGTTTCTGATTTAGGAATGTAAAGTATTTTATGTATAGAATGAAAGGAAATAGGCTATGTAGTCTTGCTGTGGCAATGGATAAAGAAATGGCACACATTACAAACACAATGTCTTCGACGGGGAGAGAAGGGAGAAAACGGAAAGAAGTGGGGCAGGGGTAGAAGGTAAATAAAAAGTCTGCTAAAATGAGATCACTATTCACAATTGTAAATGTATTTGACATCTCTGTTCCTATCCCGGTCAGACATGTAAGACGACCACAATAATGTGCTCTCTTGCACGACGTCTGCGCCTTAGTACTTGATGGGCTCTTTTAGCTGTGGTTTATGTAGCAATATATTTAGTAGCATCCACCAATCATAACTGACTATGGCCATGACGTGGCCTTGAGGTGATAACCCTCAGTAGCATCCACCAATCATAACTAACCATGGGCATGATGTGGCCTTGAGGTGATAACCTTCAGTAGCATCCACCAATCATAACTGACTATAGGCATGATGTGGCCTTGAGGTGATAACCTTCAGTAGCATCCACCAATCATAATTGACTACGGCCATGACGTGGCCTTGAGGTGATAACCCTCAGTAGCATCCACCAATCATAACTGATTATGTCCATGACGTGGCCTTGAGGTGATAACCTTCAGTAGCATCCACCAATCTTAACTGACTATGGCCATGACGTGGCCTTGAGGTGATAACCCTCAGTAGCATCCACCAATCATAAATAACTATGGCCATGATGTGGCCTTGAGGTGATAATCTTCAGTAGCATCCACCAATCATAACTGACTGGCCATGATGTGGCCTTGAGGTGATAACCACCAGTAGCATCCACCAATCATAACTGACTATGGCCATGACGTGGCCTTAAGGTGATAACTGTCGTAATTTTTATCTGAGAGGGTGCTGATGGATATTGGTCCCTTTAGAGTGTAGAGGAATATTGAAGGCTCTGTGAGAATAAGGATTTAGGAGAATGAGGTAGTAGATTCACAAGCGCTGGGAAGAGCAAGGACAGTCTCTTATTACGACAATATCTGTTTCTCACAGACTATTCCTATCTCTCTTCTGAACAAACAATTGTTTGTCAGTTCCAGTCGCTCAGGCGCACTCACCGATTTGGTGATTCTGTCGCACAATCGTACATGAATACAGTCTACACAGATGGAAATGTTTGGAGTTTTGGGCCAGCCGACAACCAACACAAATAAAGATTAATACCTTTATTATCATAAAGCAGTCACAAATAATTATACATTTACAGTCAAAAATCAAAGGTTACAGAATACAAATATGATAAGGGAAGAGGGGGGTTTGAGGAGAAATATCCCATCCACCGTTTCCCGTTTGTATTTACTAACAGACAAGACCCGGTCCAAAAGACAAGAAAGGGAGGGGGGGGGGGAGGGGGGGGGGATCAGAGATAGGCAAATTAACCCACTGGTAAATTTATTACTCTGAGGCAAGGGGTTACAGTAAAAGGGGAGGGAGTGGTGTAGAGGAAAAGCTAGGGTCTCAAATGTCTCCCTTTAATCATACAAATTTTGCGGGAGGGGGGAATGAACACAGTTACACAATCCCGCTAGGAGAAATCCCGTACAATGAATATAATGCACCGTAATACTAGGTCGAACTAATTAAAAGGGTAAAGAAAAGATTAAATCTCCTTTCATTAAAAAAACACACTAGGGCTGGCCATCCCACAAACACACACGTAGACTTACCAAAATGGTGAATTCTGTCACTCTAGGAATTATTTACCACAGCAGCAAATACAGTGGAATAATGGACTGGTCCTCTTATTTCTTCCGTGTCAGGCCCCAGATTTAACGAGGTAACAAATAGTCTCAAAAAATCGCTAGACGGTGAAGCGTAAAGGCTACTGTTGGTTTAGATAAAGTTCCTAATGAATGGCACAGGCATTAGGCTAGGCGTGAGGTATGGTGTGGTTCCTAAAATTGGCACAGCTGGTGGAGATAACTTTCTTTTTCCGTAATGTCACAAGTTAAAAAAACACTGAGGTAAGTTCTTCTTCGGGGGGGGGTGCGGGGCGGGGGGGGGGGCGGGGGGGGGGGGGATGTAAAATCCACTGAATATACTTGACAGACAGTGTTCAGGTACATCTATGTTTTTTTCTTCACAAATAGGGCAGTGAATAAAATATGTTCTGCTTCCAGTTTACTTTAAGGACTAGCCAATATGAACTAGTATTTTAAAAGTGTTTCTTGGGTGGCTTTATTCTCAGTTAAATTCAGAGGAGTGGGGCCCATTACAGGTCGCCACAAGTTTAGCTTTAAAAAAGGTTCATATGTTACTGGAGTTATCGAACTGAGTTGGCAGAACTCTGTATATAATTAATAATTGCTGGGATGCAGGTTGAATGATCGTTCTGAATGAAAGATAATCAAAACAAGAAATGCATTACAAATCATATTATAATCTGACACGCAATAAATTACAGTTAGCCTATTTTCTTTATTAGCGTCGTCAATTAACAAATCAGGAAAACTCTCCGTGAGTTAAAATAATTAAAAGCACATCTATCTATACAGAACTAAACTGGATTTACTAGTTATAATTCTCTTTTAACGTCTGCAAAATTAATTACGCGTCAAGTGTATTAGGAAATACTTTTAGATGTAACATTAGTTTGCACTAGAACTTAGAAAAAAATGTGTTTATTTAATAAGGTTAAATTTACACCATAATCCAATGAAATAAATTGAAATAACTAGACCACTGATCACTCGAAGCTAATGTATAAATTACCGTCTGCGCAGAAAGAATACACTCCAATAGTCAACGAAGGTAGATGAAATCTAGCAGGAATCCGACTATGCTAGTGAAACTAGGATTCTGTCAGAACGAACGATAAAATGCAGTTTTCGGAGTTCTTTATTTATACTTCTCAAATGTAACTTAAATAGGACGTGTTAGGTTTTCACACTTTTCTTGAAGTAGAGCAGAATCCGAGGTACCTCGCCGTTGTGTTAACCGCTGCGATTCCTCCGTTTCCCCCAGTCTACCGATTTTCTTCGTCTCAGGCTGCTCGCATGAGAGTGCGAAAAATTTCTCGAGAAGCTAACTACGTTAGCTGGGAGTTCCCTGATTTCTTTAGATCGTATACCGCCCCACGTAAAATTCTGAAGATTAGCCTGGCTTTGATGGTACCGCTGTTCTGAGAAGCTTTGGCAACTCCCACCAGGCGGGGTGACAGCCAGGTAAGAAATTGAACTGCTGTTAATTGCTCTAGAAACAGGATTGAGTCTCTGGCCACGTCCTCTTTTGGGCCGGCGTTAAGGAAAAGATTGCTATAAATCGTTCTCAGAGATGGTTGAGGGCGTGATTTAACCTCCCATCAAAGGCCATGCGATCTCAAAAGTTCACAGAAGATAGCAGGCTACATATTAATGATCCAGCATGTAAAGTTCTCGTGGAAATGCTGCATGCAGGTTAAAGTTACAACAGATGATCAGGGGTTCTAAAGTTATGAGAGGCCAATATTCTGTTGTCATCCATCGAGTCAGGGAAATTCATTTGTCATACGTAGACGTACGTCACAATCGTCCCCACTTTTGAGACATGGAAACTCGTTTTCATGTTTCATTTATGACAATGAAGCTGCCCTGATCGGTAGCTTTTGGATGATTGGCATCGTCGATTTTCTCCTCTTCCTCCGTGGTCCAGTTTCTACTCAAGAAGTCAGCTCCGACATTCTGTTTTCCTGGAATATATTCCACTTTGAAAGAATAAACACTCAATAGCAAGGCCCAACGCATTATCATTGCGTTGAATTCCTTATTGGCACCCAGAAAAGCTAATGGAGCATGGTCTGTTTGCACCGTGAAAGAAGTACCATACAGAAACTCATGATGGCGTCTGATGCCATGAATCAGAGCGAGACATTCTCTTTCAACGACACTGTAGTTGCGTTCCGCTTTATTCAGTTTCCGACTGCCGTAAGCTACTGGGAATAGCAGGTTCGGGTCACTGTCCTCGGCTTGCAGCAATGTTGACCCGATGCCCTGACCTGACGCGTCAACTCTCAGTACAAAAGGTTTCTTAAGGTCAGGTAACCTTAGGATGGGGTATGCCGCCAACTGTCCTTTCAAAGTGCTGTATGCATGTTCGCTCTTTTGATTCCACATGACCTTATCAGGACAACCTTTCTTGGTGAGGTCAGTCAGAGGTGCTGTCAGTCCGTTGAAGTTCTGGATGTATTTCTGATGGTAAGCACATAGTGATAAGAATGACCTGATGTCTTTCTTTGTTCGGGGTCTTTTTGCTGCCACTATTTTCTCCACCAGGGAAGTTAAACGCCAAACCCGAGCAAACAAAAGGAATTTCCTAGACGATCGTGCAAAACAGGCAGAAGAGGCAGCACTGAGAAATGAACAAAGCACAGTATACAAAATAACTAAATTCATCAGCGGAAAACAAGGTGCAAACAATATTACATTAGTAAGAGATAAGCAAGGAAATCTCATCAAGACAGCAGAGGGACAGGAAACAAGATGGGCAGAGCACTTCAGAGAAACTCTGAACAAGGAAATACCAGAGACACAATTGAATGTTCCTGAGGCTGAAAACGATCTAGATGTAAATACAGACATTCCACGAAAAGAAGAAATCATCACAGCAATCAAAGGGTTAAAGAACGGTAAAGCTCCGGGCCATGATAACTTAAATGCAGAGCTATTTAAGACAGACCCTGAGCTAGCAGCAGAACTATTAGAACCACTATTTGCACAAGTGTGGAAAACGGGGACAACACCATCAGAGTGGAACAAAGGAACCATTGTCAAATTGCCCAAGAAGGGAGATCTTTCAGACTGCAATAATTGGAGAGGAATCACTCTTCTCTCAGTTCCCAGCAAAATACTAGGCAGGATAATTATACAGAGAATTTCAAAGGCAGTAGACTACAAACTGAGGAAAGAACAAGCAGGATTTAGAAAGAACAGAAGATGTGTAGACCATATATTCACTCTCAGGAACATTATAGAGCAGTGCTCAGAATGGCAAAGACAGCTGTACATAAATTTTGTTGATTTTGAAAAGGCTTTTGACAGCATACATAGGGACAGTTTATGGAAAATACTGAGGGCTTATGGAATTCCAAGCTGCATGGTGTCAATCATAAAAAGCCTCTATGCCAACTTTACGTGTAGTGTTGGGCAGAGCAACCTAACCTTCGAGGTGAAGACAGGAGTACGACAGAGATGCCCCTTATCAACCACTCTATTTTTAACAGTCATAGACTGGGTGATGCGCCAGACAACAGAGGGCAGTCCAAGAGGAATAAGATGGACTACATTTTCAACATTGGAAGATCTGGAATATGCAGATGACATTGCACTGCTGGCACATTCACATCAACACATCCAGGAAAAAACGGATAGACTTAATAAATTTAGCCAGCAGGTGGGCTTGAACATCAATTTAAAGAAGTCTGAGGTCATGACGCTCAATGTGAGCAACCCTGAGCCCATATCAGTAAGGAATCAGCAACTGGTACAGACAGATACCTTCACATACCTAGGAAGCATAGTAACACCAGACGGTGGGGCAGGCAAAGACATCAACATCAGAATGAATAAGGCAAGAACAGCCTTCTTTAGCCTAAATAACATCTGGAAGTCCTCCCAATACAGCACAAGCACAAAATTAAGATTATACCAGAGTTGCGTGCTTTCTGTGCTTCTCTATGGTGCGGAATGCTGGAGAGTCACAGAGAAGGAAATGTCAAAATTGTCCTCTTTTCACACAACATGCCTAAGAAAAATTCACCGAATCTTTTGGCTGAATACCATCACCAACCAAGATCTGCTTACTCGTAGCAAGCAAGAGGACATGCATACCATCATAGCTGGCAGACGCTGGAGCTGGGTTGGTCATGTCCTCAGAAGAGACCCCGATGCCATCACAAGAACAGCTATGCTTTGGACCCCTGAAGGAAAGCGAAAGAAAGGCCGACCAAAAACAACTTGGCGGAGGACTGTGGAGGCTCAGATGCAAAGAATGAACCAGAGTTGGGGCACTGTACGAAGGATGGCCACCGACCGTGCAAAGCGGAATTAATTTGTTGTTGCCCTACAAGACGCCACTAGGCGTGATGGCCACTGACTGCTTTGACGGTCGATGGTTAAGGATCGAAAAGAAGAAGAAGATTTTCTCCACGTTCTTCTTAATAGGCCAACTACAGCCGTGAGAAATAGTGTGCCCCAGGAAGTCCAGCTTTTCAAATGCGATGAGACATTTGCTAGGTCTGGCTGTGAGACCAGTTTCCTGTAGTCTCATAAGGAGCATAGCGACTGTAGCAATATGTTCTTCGTAGGATTCCGATGCAATTAAGATGTCGTCCATGAAATTATGGATGTGGGGACTTTGCAAGGGTTCTAAAAGCTTTCTCATCATCCTGGTAAACACTCCTGGTGCGTTATGCAGTCCGAACGGCATCACATTAAATGTGTAATGTCCTTCACTAGTGCTGAAAGCTAGCAAAGGTTTAACTTCCTCCTTGACTGGTATTTGATAATAACCTTTACTGAGGTCAATCTTGGAGAAAATTGTTGCCTTGCTGAGCTTGGTGAACAACTCAGAAGCAGTTTGGAGCGGTTCAGGCTGGAATTCCGATACAGCGTTTAGCAACCGGTAATCAATACACAGCCGAACTTCCTTATTGGGCTTCTGCAACAGCACTACACTCGAACTGTAAGGAGATGTAGACTCGCTGATAATTCCTGCCTGACGCAGCTTGTCTATTTCTCCGCGAAGTGCATCAGCTTTGGCGTACGGAATGGGGTATACTCTGGTTCGAACAGGGGTCTCGTTTGTTAATTTCATGTCAAATTCGATGAGATTTGTTCGACCAGGTACATCCGTTAAGACTGCACTGTACTGCTGTAGTAGCGCCCTGGTTTCTGTTTGTTGTTCTGGTGAGAGATTGTCGCCGAACTTGACATCTTTAAAGGATTCTGTGGGTTGCAATGGGTACTCCATGCAACCATCATCATCTTCCTCGTCTTCCGTTGCTATGGCGACAGCCAGGAGATGCTCGGAGGATGGCACTGGTCTTTCCAGATATTTCTTGAGCAGATTTATGTGGAAGACCTTCTCCTTTCCTTTAATGGAGATCTTGTAATTAGTACGTGAGATCTTTTTAAGGACGGTAAACGGCCCTTGCCATCCGATGCGAAGTTTATTGCTTCCGGTTGGAAGTAGTAATAAGACTTTCTCCCCTGGTTGTAGTTCTCTCTCTTTTGCAGCTTTGTTGTATCTTTTAGTAATTTTAGCGCGGGCTTTCTTAAGGTTGGTAGTAGCTAGATCCCATCCTAGCTTTAGCCTTTCCTTGAGCTCAGATACATACTTGCTTGCAGAGACGACTGTCTCGTCAGCCTTTTGGTCTGTCAGGGACCGAAGTAAGGCTTCTAGTGGCCCCTTAATAGGTCTGCCAAATAAAAGTGTAGCTGGCGTGAATCCCGTAGACGCTTGGGGAACCTCTCGGTAGGCGAATAAGGCAGCCGATATATATAGGTCCCAGTCTTCCGGTTTCTCCTGACCCAGCTTACGTAACATGGTGGTGAGGGTGCCGTTAAAACGTTCCACGAGCCCATTTCCGGCCGGATGATAGGGACAGGTGTGGATATGTTTGGCCCTCAAGATCTTAAAGATCTCCTTCATTAACAGGCTACGGAATTGGGATCCATTGTCCGTCAAAATTTGTTGAGGGAATCCCAACCGTGTAAAGATTTGCACGAGGGCTTCTGCGACATGCTTGGAATTTATGCATGGTAGCGGTACAGCTTCGGCCCACATTGTGCAAGTGTCGACTAAAGTCAGGATGAACCTGTGCTTTTTTTGGGTCCTTTCCAGGGGTCCAATGATGTCGACAGCAACCCGTTCAAATGGAGTCCCTACTATTGGCATTTGCCCCATGGGTACTGGGGGGGTCAAGTGCTTGGGTGCTCCCCGTTGGCACTGGGCGCAGGATTTCACATACCTGATAATGTCAGAGTTCATTCCTGGCCACCAATAGTGGGTTTTTATTCGCTGAATAGTGGCGTTTTGTCCCATATGTCCGCTAAAGGGAAGAGAGTGCCCCATCTCTAAGATCTGGCTTCGGTACTGCGTCGGTACTAGGAGCTGGTTATTCCCCGTGTCCGGGTTGCCCGTTCTACGATACAATACGCCATCCTTAGAAAATATGTCTCCGTTGTGTCTGGGGTCCTTAGCCATGGGCAGTCTTTTAAAGCAGGGCTCCAGAGTAGGGTCCTTTTGTTGCGCCTCCTTCAGTTCATTCGGCAACAAATTTGGCGCAGGCTCCCTCTCTTTCTTGGCTTGCCCTCTTGTGGTTACCGCTGCCACAATCGGCTCCTTTGGTCTCCCAATAAACACATATCTACATCCCAGGATAACTGGGTAGATAGGATCATCCATAATGGCCGCTTTAATAACCCCTCTGACAAAGTCAGAGTGTATTTCTACCAGTGCGATAGGCAGCGTCCTGGGCGCATCACTCTTAAAAACTCCACTAAGTTTGACGGTTTCCTCTGTCTCCTGACCTGGTTTGACTAGGTGTCTAGCAACAATACAACTAAAACTTAATCCAGTGTCAAAGAGACAATTGGTTGAGGTACCATTCAAATTTACAGTTCCTCGAGTTGAGGGTCGGTCCCCCTCAGGTTGAGAATCACTGACATTGACTCTACCTTTCGAGGCTGTATGCAAACATCCAACGCGGTTAGGCCCGGTCTGCTTGCCCTGATCAGACGTTCCTGGTGTAGGGGTCTTTCCTTTTCCTTGACCTTGGTGGCCGCGCTGCCACGTAGGCTTGGTGGGTTGATCAGAATTGTTGTTGGGGGGGTATCGGGTTTTGTAGAATTTCGATTTTTCCTGGGGAGGTCTCTGGGTATTATTTTCTCGTTGGTTATAATTCTGAGAGGAATTAGAAGAATAGGATGACTGCTCTAGATTTTGTTTTCGAGATGGCTCATCTGTGGGTTTACGTTTAGTGCTGGGAAGTTCGGCCATTGCATTGGTATAGCGTTCGGCCTTATTGAGGATGTCCTCAAGCCTGACTGCGCCCTGTTCAGCCAAAAATCTACGGGTTTCGTTTGACAAAGTTGCCTTTATCTGTTCCACAAGAACAAGTTCAAGTAGTCCCTCATATGTAAGAGGTAGGTCAGATAATTCAATGCACTTTGTCAAATAGCCCGTGAGACGTGAAGAGAATTGTGGGAATGTTTCCGTGCTCTCTTTTCGGCTGTTCCTGAACATTTGCAGTAATTTTCGGGCGGTCATCTCAAACCGTTCTAGCAAGGCCTTTTTCAGCATGTCGTAATCATGTTGGTTGGTTCCCAGCTTCGTGTACACGTCATAAGCATTAGCTTTTAGTGACGTTGAGAGCTTAAGTGCCCAGCGGATACTCTCTAACCCATACAGATTCGCGAGCCTTTCGAATTTTTCTAGGTAGCTGTCAATTTTTTCATTAGGGCTAGGAAAAGATTCTAAAGCAAAAGACATCGCCGCTAATTGGGCAGAATGAGTGCTGGAGAGGTCCATTGACTGAGACTGGGGCGAAGACGGCTCTCCGTTATTCGGAGTAGAGGCGCCCCGACTCTCTAAAGCCTTAAGCGCCAGTTCATGTTGTCTTTCTCGCTCTCTCTCTCTCTTTCCCTGCGAGCTTCCATCTCTGCCTCAATTTTCTTCTGCTCCAATTGACGATCGTCCGCTTCTTTCTTCCTAGCTTCTGCCCTCTCTTCTCTCTCTTTTTTTTCCTTCCTCTCAGCTTCTACTCTTTGTTTCTCTTCCTTCCTCTCTGCTTCTGCTCTTTGTTGCTGCGCGTCATATATTTCCAATTCCTGGTTGATAAACAGATTCGCGGCTTCTGTGTCTAATCCTGAGTCTTTCGCTTCCTGTCTGAGAATGGATCTTATCGTAATTCTCTCTGCCATGATTGAAGAACTGGATGCTTCTACTATTTGAGAGTATTAAGAAAGAACAAGAAGGGAAAAAACAAAGCCGCTACGAGAAAACCGAAAGTAAAAACAATTTACTTAATGACCTCGTGTGTTAACTTATCGCCGCTATTATTGTCACTTAAGACTTTTAACGCAAGCAACTATGCCAATTAAATTAGTAAGTTACACTAGAAAAAAATCTACTATTACTATCAGTAGAAAAAGATTTAAATTAAAACAATTTAAAAGGGAAAAAAATAAAAATAAATTTTTCCCCCGAAATTTTAATTCTCTAACAACAAACTCCGTCCCTGAAGTCAATTTTATGAGAAGAGACGTGTTAACAAGACTTAAAAAGTCAGAACAAGGCGTCTTTAGCTAAGCTCAACTCTAATAACTTCAAAAACCCTTTAGTGACTGTAAAACAATCACGCAGTCCAAGCAATTATATAACCTAAAAACTTCAATTCCCTCTGCCGAAGAATACAAAGGTGACAAATCTTTTATTATCACTAACTGCCTGCTCCTGTGGAAAAAAACAAACCTGTCATAATTATTGTGTGGTCGGCCCAAATACTGAACGGCTTGGTCTAGGGGAAGTAATTACTTTTAAAGATTATAGCCTACTTCACAAAGACAATCAACCACACTCTATTTTAACTAGGTTCAGAATCTCGAACGAGCTAACCATATATTGTCGTAATTTTTATCTGAGAGGGTGCTGATGGATATTGGTCCCTTTAGAGTGTAGAGGAATATTGAAGGCTCTGTGAGAATAAGGATTTAGGAGAATGAGGTAGTAGATTCACAAGCAATAATTATACATTTACAGTCAAAAATCAAAGGTTACAGAATACAAATATGATAAGGGAAGAGGGGGGTTTGAGGAGAAATATCCCATCCACCGTTTCCCGTTTGTATTTACTAACAGACAAGACCCGGTCCAAAAGACAAGAAAGGGAGGGGGGGGGGGGGGGATCAGAGATAGGCAATTTAACCCACTGGTAAATTTATTACTCTGAGGCAAGGGGTTACAGTAAAAGGGGAGGGGGTGGTGTAGAGGAAAAGCTAGGGTCTCAAATGTCTCCCTTTAATCATACAAATTTTACGGGAGGGGGAAATGAACACAGTTACACAATCCCGCTAGGAGAAATCCCGTACAATGAATATAATGCACCGTAATACTAGGTCGAACTAATTAAAAGGGTAAAGAAAAGATTAAATCTCCTTTCATTAAAAAAAAACACACTAGGGCTAGCCATCCCACAAACACACACGCAGACTTACCAAAATGGTGAATTCTGTCACTCTAGGAATTATTTACCACAGCAGAAAATACCGTGGAATAATGGACTGGTCCTCTTATTTCTTCCGTGTCAGGCCCCAGATTTAACGAGGTAACAAATAGTCTCAAAAAATCGCTAGACGGTGAAGCGTAAAGGCTACTGTTGGTTTAGATAAAGTTCCTAATGAATGGCACAGGCATTAGGCTAGGCGTGAGGTATGGTGTGGTTCCTAAAATTGGCACAGCTGGTGGAGATAACTTTCTTTTTCCGTAATGTCACAAGTTAAAAAAACACTGAGGTAAGTTCTTCTTCGAGGGGGTGTGTAAAATCCACTGAATATACTTGACAGACAGTGTTCAGGTAGATCTATGTTTTTTTCTTCACAAATAGGGCAGTGAATAAAATATGTTCTGCTTCCAGTTTACTTTAAGGACTAGCCTATATGAACTAGTATTTTAAAAGTGTTTTTTGGGTGGCTTTATTCTCAGTTAAATTCAGAGGAGCGGGGCCCATTACAGGTCGCCACAAGTTTAGCTTTAAAAAAGGTTCATATGTTACTGGAGTTATCGAATTGAGTTGGCAGAACTCTGTATATAATTAATAATTGCTGGGATGCAGGTTGAATGATCGTTCTGAATGAAAGATAATCAAAACAAGAAATGCATTACAAATCATATTATAATCTGACACGCGATAAATTACAGTTAGCCTATTTTCTTTATTAGCGTCGTCAATTAACAAATCAGGAAAACTCTCCGTGAGTTAAAATAATTAAAAGCACATCTATCTATACAGAACTAAACTGGATTTACTAGTTATAATTCTCTTTTAACGTCTGCAAAATTAATTACGCGTCAAGTGTATTAAGAAATACTTTTAGCTGTAACATTAGTTTGCACTAGAACTTAGAAAATGGGTTTATTTAATAAGGTTAAATTTACACCACAATCCAATGAAATAAATTGAAATAACTAGACCACTGATCACTCGAAGCTAATGTATAAATTACCGTCTGCGCAGAAAGAATACACTCCAATAGTCAACGAAGGTAGATGAAATCTAGCAGGAATCCGACTATGCTAGTGAAACTAGGATTCTGTCAGAACGAACGATAAAATGCAGTTTTCGGAGTTCTTTATTTATACTTCTCAAATGTAACTTAAATAGGACATGTTAGGTTTTCACACTTTTCTTGAAGTAGAGCAGAATCCGAGGTACCTCGCCGTTGTGTTAACCGCTGCGATTCCTCCGTTTCCCCCGGTCTACCGATTTTCTTCGTCTCAGGCTGCTCGCATGAGAGTGCGAAAAATTTCTCGAGAAGCTAACTACGTTAGCTGGGAGTTCCCTGATTTCTTTAGATCGTATACCGCCCCACATTGAATTCTGAAGATCAGCCTGGCTTTGATGGTACCGCTGTTCTGAGAAGCTTCGGCAACTCCCACCAGGCGGGGTGACAGCCAGGTAAGAAGTTGAACTGCTGTTAATTGCTCTAGAAACAGGAGTGAGTCTCTGGCCACGTCCTCTTTTGGGCCGGCGTTAAGGAAAAGATTGCTATAAATCGTTCTCAGAGATGGTTGAGGGCGTGATTTAACCTCCCATCAAAGGCCATGCGATCTCAAAAGTTCACAGAAGATAGCAGGTTACATATTAATGATCCAGCGTGTAAAGTTCTCGTGGAAATGCTGCATGCAGGTTAAAGTTACAACAGATGATCAGGGGTTCTAAAGTTATGAGAGGCCAATATTCTGTTGTCATCCATCAAGTCAGGGAAATTCATTTGTCATACTTAGACGTACGTCACAATAACCCTCAGTAGCATCCACCAATCATAACTGACTATGGCCATGATGTGGCCTTGAGGTGATAACCCTCAGTAGCATCCACCAATCATAACTGACTATGGCCATGACGTGGCCTTGAGGTGATAACCTTCAGTAGCATCCACCAATCATAACTGACTATGGCCATGACGTGGCCTTGAGGTGATAACCCTCAGTAGCATCTACCAATCATAACTGACTATGGCCATGACGTGGCCTTGAGGTGATAACCTTCAGTAGCATCCACTAATCATAACTGACTATGGCCATGACGTGGCCTTGAGGTGATAACCCTCAGTAGCATTCACAGATCATAACTGACTATGCCCATGACGTGGCCTTGAGATGATAACCCTCAGTAGCATCCACCAATCATAACTGACTATGGCCATGATGTGGCCTTGAGGTGATAATCTTCAGTAGCATCCACCAATCATAACTGACTATGGCCATGACGTGGTCTTGAGGTGATAACCCTCAGTAGCATCCACCAAACATAACTGACTATGGCCATGATGTGGCCTTGAGGTGATAACCTTCAGTAACATCCACCAATCATAACTGACTATGGCCATGACGTGGCCTTGAGGTGATAACCCTCAGTAGCATCCACCAATCATAACTGACTATGGCCATGATGTGGTTTTGAGGTGATAATCTTCAGTAGATGGGTTTGAAAAAAAAATCGAAAAAGGTGATTCGTCTTACGAGGACAAAAGACAAAGAAAATAGTCTACGTTACGGCCACAAGGCCTTCGTCAGGAAAGGAAAGAAAGTGAAGGCTAGATAGGACACATAAAAACTAAATAAAATAAAAACTGGGTACTTCCCTGAAGGCAAGAACCGAAATTCTATCAAAATCGCTGTCTGTTGATGAGCGCGTGGCTGAACAGAAAGTGACTTCCGCCGCCGGATGTACACAATGCATACTAAGAAACTAAAAAACGAAACCGGACAATAAACTACCCAACGTGATAAAAGTGGGGACTGGAAATAGAAGAGGACAGAATGAGTGGGAGATAAATAAATATGAAATAAAAAAATGTATATGGCATACAAATAGAAGAATAGGATAAGAGTGGAAAGAGTAAAATAGAGCAAGAGAGGAGAGGGTGACCTCAGACAAAGGTGTGAAAAGTGTTGAGACCGGCTGGTTTTAGACACCCCATGCGGTGAATAAGACGGTTCTCAAGCTGTTCTCGGCTGGCAGTGTCAGAGGAGCAGGATCGGATCGCTGTGACCTGGATGTCGATGGGACCATGGTGGTCAGGACCATTGAAGTGTATAGCAACTGGTGTGGACTTTTGCTGAGCGATGTCATTTAAGTGCTGGCTGAATCTGTCCCCAAGTCGTTTGCCTGTTTGGCCAATATAGGTTTTGCAGCAACGTTTACATATGATCGTATAAATGACATTGCGCGATTCACATGTGAAGCTACTAGTGATGGTGTACGTAGCCTTAGGAAAGGACACCTTCTGGGTTGAGATGACATACTTGCACGTGTTGCATCGTGTCCGACCACAGGGTAGTGTGCCAAAGTGAGTGGCATTCTCCTTTGGGAGACGGCTGTGAACAAGAAGATCCTTCAAGTTCTTGTCACGTCTATATGCCACCAAAGGTGCTTCACTGAATACTTTTTGGGTCAGAGGCTCTGCTTGGAGGATAGGGAGGTGGCGGAAAAGGATCTGTTTGAACAGTAGTACTGTGAGGGTGATGGGTCAAGATTAATTAATGAGAGAGGTCAAAGTTCGGCAGCTAAAATACTTTGGCCACATAAAAAGGCATAACACCTTGCAGAAGACCATAACAGAAGGGAGAGTTGAAGGCAAACGTGCAAGGGGAAGACAGCGCTATAAGTGGGAAGATAACATCAAGAGATGGACGGGAAAGAGTCTATCAGAGTGTACCACCAAGACAAGAGACAGAAGACGTTGGAGATCCATTACAGCCAACCTTCGTTGTGGAGATGGCAACTGATGATGATGATGATGAAGTGGATTTATGGTGAGGTTTGAGGGCCTCCAGACGAGAGATGGGGAGCACACGTTGGAGAGCAGAGGTGAGAACATGTTCTGGATAAAGTCTGTTACGGAAGAAATCCAACATCTCATTTGCTCGTAAGTGGAAGTCATCGTCGTCTTGGCATAAACGGCGGAGGCGGAGAAGTTGTGAAAAAGGAAGGGAGTCACGACAGGCCCGAGGATGAGAAGAGGTATACAGGAGGTAGCTGTGGGCATCTGTCGGCTTGTAGTATACTGAGGTATTAAGGCCGGAGGGCGTGATAGAAATAGTAATGTCAAGGAAGTTGACAGATACTGTGGAGACGAGGGAGGTGAACTTGATGGTGGGGTGAAAGTGGTTCACAAAGTCGATGAAGCGGTGTAAATCAGTCTCAGACATATCTGCGAGACCTATGCCATCATCGATATATCTGCGGTAAAACCCAGGGAAAGGACCAGAGTATTGTTGCCATATCTGATGCTCCAAGTGGCCCATGAATAGACAGGCATAGCTGGGACCCATCTTCGTTCCCATGGCAACACCACTAATTTGGTCAAAAAACTGACCATTGAATTCAAAGGAATTCAGTTGAAGGACCAGTTCAGCAAGACGGAGAAGAGTGACAGTGGATATAGAAGGGCAAGTGCGTTGGTCCAGAAAAAACCGAAGAGCTCGGAGACCATCAGAGTGGGGAATAGAGGTATACAGAGAGCAGACGTCCAGCAAGAAAAGACGGTAGGAGCGGTCTGCTGGGAGTCGGATAGAGGAGAAAGTTGTAAGAGCGTGATTGGTGTCTTTGATGAAGGAGGGAAGATTCTCAACGATAGGCTGGAAAATGCTATCGAGGAAGTCAAAAATGTGTTCAGTAGGAAAAGAACAGGCTGAGACAATAGGTCTTCCAGGGTTTTCGATCTTATGAATTTTGGGGAGCATGTAGAATACAGGCTTGCCCAAAGAGCTGTCATGAATCCTAAGATGAGTAGCATCCACCAATCATAACTGACTATGGGCATGATGTGGCCTTGAGGTGATAACCTTCAGTAGCATCCACCAATAATAACTGACTATGGGCATGATGTGGCCTTGAGGTGATAATCTTCAGTAGCATCCACCAATAATAACTGACTATGGGCATGATGTGGCCTTGAGGTGATAACCCTCAGTAGCATCCACCAATCATAACTGACTATGGCCATGACGTGGCCTTGAGGTGATAACCTTCAGTAGCATCCACCAATCATAACTGACTATGGGCATGATGTGGCCTTGAGGTAATAACCTTCAGTAGCATCCACCAATCATAACTGACTATGGCCATAACGTGGCCTTGAGGTGATAACCCCCAGTAGCATCCACCAATCATAAATGACTATGGCCATGATGTGGCCTTGAGGTGATAACCTTCAATAGCATCCACCAATCATAACTGACTATGGGCATGATGTGGCCTTGAGGTGATAACCCTCAGTAGCATCCACCAATCATAACTAACTATGGGCATGATGTGGCCTTGAGGTGATAACCTTCAGTAGCATCCACCAATCATAACTGACTATGGGCATGATGTGGCCTTGAGGTGATAACCTTCAGTAGCATCCCCCAATCATAACTGACTATGGCCATGATGTGGCCTTGAGGTGATAACCTTCAGTAGCATCCACCAATCATAACTGACTATGGGCATGATGTGGCCTTGAGATGATAACCTTCAGTAGCATCCACCAATCATAACTGACTATGGGCATGATGTGGCCTTGAGGTGATAACCCTCAGTAGCATCCACCAATCATAACTGACTATGGCCATGATGTGGCCTTGAGGTGATAACCCTCAGTAGCATCCACCAATCATAACTGACTATGGCCATGATGTGGCCTTGAGGTGATAACCCTCAGTAGCATTCCCCAATAATAACTGACTATGGCCATGACGTGGCCTTGCGGTGATAACCTTCAGTAGCATCCACCAATCATAACTGACTATGGCCATGACGTGGCCGTGAGGTGATAACCCTCAGTAGCATCCACCAATCATTACTCACTATTGCCATGACGTGGCCTTGAAGTGATAACCTTCAGTAGCATCCACTAATCATAACTGACTATGGCCATGACGTGGCCTTAAGGTGATAACCCTCAGTAGCATTCACCAATCATAACTGACTATGCCCAAGATGTGGCCTTGAGATGATAACCCTCAGTAGCATCCCCCAATCATAACTGTCTATGGCCATCATGTGGCCTTGAGGTGATAATCTTCAGTAGCATCCACCAATCATAACTGACTATGGCCATGACGTGGTCTTGAGGTGATAACCCTCAGTAGCATCCACCAATCATAACTGACTATGGCCATTATGTGGCCTTGAGGTGATAACCTTCAGTAGCATCCACCAATCATAACTGACTATGGCCATTATGTGGCCTTGAGGTAAAAACCCTCAGTAGCATCCACCAATCATAACTGACTATGGCCGTGATGTGGCCTTGAGGTGATAATCTTCAGTAGCATCCACCAATCATAACTGACTATGGGCATGATGTAGCCTTGAGGTGATAACCTTCAGTAGCATCCACCAATAATAAGTGACTATGAGCATGATGTGGCCTTGAGGTGATAATCTTCAGTAGCATCCACCAATAATAACTGACTATGGGCATGATGTGGCCTTGTGGTGATAACCCTCAGTAGCATCCACCAATCATAACTGACTATGGCCATGACGTGGCCTTGAGGTGATAACCCCCAGTAGCATCCACCAATCATAAATGACTATGGCCATGATGTGGCCTTGAGGTGATAACCTTCAGTAGCATCCACCAATCATAACTGACTATGGGCATGATGTGGCCTTGAGGTGATAACCTTTACTAGCATCAACCAATCATAACTGACTATGGGCATGATGTGGCCTTGAGGTGATAACCCTCAGTAGCATCAACCAACATAACTGACTATGGGCATGATGTGGTCTTGAGGTGATAACCTTCAGTAGCATCCACCAATCATAACTGACTATGGGCATGATGCGGCCTTGAGGTAATAACCTTCAGTAGCATCCACCAATCATAACTGACTATGGCCATGATGTGGCCTTGAGGTGATAACCTTCAGTAGCATCCACCAATCATAACTGAGTATGGGCATGATGTGGCCTTGAGGTGATAACCTTCAGTAGCATCCACCAATTATAACTGACTATGGGCATGATGTGGCCTTGAGGTGATATTCATCAGTAACATCTACCAATCATAAATGACTGTGGGCATGATGTGGCCTTGAGGTGATAACCTTCAGTAGCATCCACCAATCATAACTGACTATGGGCATGATGCGGCCTTGAGAGGATAACCTTCAGTAGCATCCACCAATCATAACTGACTATGGCCATGATGTGGCCTTGAGGTGATAACCTTCAGTAGCATCCACCAATCATAACTGACTATGACCACGATGTTGCCTTGAGGTGATAACCTTCAGTAGAATCCACCAATCATAACTGACTATGGCCATGATGTGGCCTTGAGGTGATAACCTTCAGTAGCATCCACCAATTATAACTGACTATGGCCATGACGTGGCATTGAGGTGATAACCTTCAGTAGCATCCACCGATCATAACTGACTATGGCCATGACGTGGCCTTGAGGTGATAACCCTCAGTAGCATCCACCAATCATTACTGACTATGGCCATGACGTGGCCTTGAGGTGATAACCTTCAGTAGCATCCACTAATCATAACTGACTATGGCCATGACGTGGCCTTAAGGTGATAACCCTCAGTAGCATTCACCAATCATAACTGACTATGCCCATGACGTGACCTTGAGATGATAACCCTCAGTAGCATCCCCCAATCATAACTGACTATGGCCATCATGTGGCCTTGAGGTGATAATCTTCAGTAGCATCCACCAATCATAACTGACTATGGCCATGACGTGGTCTTGAGGTGATAACCCTCAGTAGCATCCACCTATCATAACTGACTATGACCATGATGTGGCCTTGAGGTGATAACCTTCAGTAGCATCCACCAATCATAACTGACTATGGCCATGACGTGGCCTTGATTTGATAACCGTCAGTAGCATCCACCAATCATAACTGACTATGGCCATGATGTGGCCTTGAGGGGATAATCTTCAGTAGCATCCACCAATCATAACTGACTATGGCCATGACGTGGTCTTGAGGTGATAACCCTCAGTAGCATCCACCAATCATAACTGACTATGACCATGATGTGGCCTTGAGGTGATAACCTTCAGTAGCATCCACCAATCATAACTGACTGTGGCAATGACGTGGCCTTGAGGTGATAACCCTCAGTAGCATCCACCAATTATAACTGACTATGGCCATGACGTGGCCTTGAGGGGATAACCCCCAGTAGCATCCACCAATCATAAATGACTATGGCCATGATGTGGCCTTGAGGTGATAACCTTCAGTAGCATCCACCAATCACAACTGACTATGGGCATGATGTGGTCTTGAAGTGATAACCTTCAGTAGCATCAACCAATCATATCTAACTATGGGCATGATGTGGCCTTGAGGTGATATTCCTCAGTAGCATCCACCAATCATAACTGACTATGGCCATGATGTGGCCTTGAGGTGATAACCCTCAGTAGTATCCACCAATTATAACTGACTATGGGCATGATGTGGTCTTGAGGTGATAACCTTCAGTAGCATCCACCAATCATAACTGACTATGGGCATGATGCGGCCTTGAGGTGATAACCTTCAGTAGCATCCACCAATCATAACTGTCTATGGCCATGATGTGGCCTTGAGGTGATAACCTTCAGTAGCATCCACCAATCATAACTGACTATGGGCATGATGTGGCCTTGAGGTGATAACCTTCAGTAGCATCCACCAATAATAACTGACTATGGGCATGATGTGGCCTTGAGGTGATATTCCTCAGTAGCATCCACCAATCATAAATGACTATGGGCATGATGTGGCCTTGCGGTGATAACCTTCAGTAGCATCCACCAATCATAACTGACTATGGGCATGATGCGGCCTTGAGGTGATAACCTTCAGTAGCATCCACCAATCATAACTGACTATGGCCATGATGTGGCCTTGAGGTCATATTCATCAGTAACATCCACCAATCATAAATGACTGTGGGCATGATGTGGCCTTGAGGTGATAACCTTCAGTAGCATCCACCAATCATAACTGACTATGGGCATGATGCGGCCTTGAGGTGATAACCTTCAGTAGCATCCACCAATCATAACTGACTATGGCCATGATGTGGCCTTGAGGTGATAACCTTCAGTAGCATCCACCAATCATAACTAACTATGACCATGATGTTGCCTTGAGGTGATAACCTTCAGTAGCATCCACCAATCATACCTGACTATGGCCATGATGTGGCCTTGAGGTGATAACCCTCAGTAGCATCCACCAATTATAACTGACTATGGCCATAACGTGGCCTTGAGGTGATAACCTTCAGTAGCATCCACCAATCATAACTGACTATGGCCATGACGTGGCCATGAGGTGATAACCCTCAGTAGCATCCACCAATCATTACTGACTATGACCATGAAGTGGCCTTGAGGTGATAACCGTCAGTAGCATCCACTAATCATAACTGACTATGGCCATGACGTGGCCTTAAGGTGATAACCCTCAGTAGCATTCACCAATCATAACTGACTATGCCCATGACGTGACCTTGAGAAGATAACCCTCAGTAGCATCCCCCAATCATAACTGACTATGGCCATCATGTGGCCTTGAGGTGATAATCTTTAGTAGCATCCACCAATCATAACTGACTATGGCCATGACGTGGTCTTGAGGTGATAACCCTCAGTAGCATCCACAAATCATAACTGACTATGACCATGATGTGGCCTTGAGGTGATAACCTTCAGTAGCATCCACCAATCATAACTGACTATGGCCATGACGTTGCCTTGAGGTGATAACCCTCAGTAGCATCCACCAATCATAACTGATTATGGCTATGATGTGGCCTTGAGGGCATAATCTTCAGTAGCATCCACCAATCATAACTGACTATGGGCTTGATGTGGCCTTGAGGTGATGACCTTCAGTAGCATCCATCAATAATAACTGACTATGGGCATGATGTGGCCTTGAAGTGATAATCTTCAGTAGCATCCACCAATAATAACTGACTATGGGAAGATGTGGCCTTGAGGTGATAACCCTCAGTAGCATCCACCAATCATAACTGACTATGGCCATGACGTGGCCTTGAGGTGATAACCTTCAGTAGCATCCACCAATAATAACTGAATATGGGCATGATGTGGCCTTGAGGTGATAACCTTCAGTAGCATCCACCAATCATAACTTACTATGGCCATGACGTGGCCTTGAGGTGATAACCCCCAGTAGCATCCACCAATCATAAATGACTATGGCCATGATGTGGCCTTGAGGTGATAACCTTCAGTAGCATCCACTAATCATAACTGACTATGGCCATGACGTGGCCTTAAGGTGATAACCCTCAGTAGCATTCACCAATCATAACTGACTATGCCCAAGATGTGGCCTTGAGATGATAACCCTCAGTAGCATCCCCCAATCATAACTGTCTATGGCCATCATGTGGCCTTGAGGTGATAATCTTCAGTAGCATCCACCAATCATAACTGACTATGGCCATGACGTGGTTTTGAGGTGATAACCCTCAGTAGCATCCACCAATCATAACTGACTATGGCCATTATGTGGCCTTTAGGTGATAACCTTCAGTAGCATCCACCAATCATAACTGACTATGGCCATTATGTGGCCTTGAGGTAAAAACCCTCAGTAGCATCCACCAATCATAACTGACTATGGCCATGATGTGGCCTTGAGGTGATAATCTTCAGTAGCATCCACCAATCATAACTGACTATGGGCATGATGTAGCCTTGAGGTGATAACCTTCAGTAGCATCCACCAATAATAAGTGACTATGAGCATGATGTGGCCTTGAGGTGATAATCTTCAGTAGCATCCACCAATAATAACTGACTATGGGCATGATGTGGCCTTGTGGTGATAACCCTCAGTAGCATCCACCAATCATAACTGACTATGGCCATGACGTTGCCTTGAGGTGATAACCCCCAGTAGCATCCACCAATCATAAATGACTATGGTCATGATGTGGCCTTGAGGTGATAACCTTCAGTAGCATCCACCAATCATAACTGACTATGGGCATGATGTGGCCTTGAGGTGATAACCTTTACTAGCATCAACCAATCATAACTGACTATGGGCATGATGTGGCCTTGAGGTGATAACCCTCAGTAGCATCAACCAATCATAACTGACTATGGGCATGATGTGGTCTTGAGGTGATAACCTTCAGTAGCATCCACCAATCATAACTGACTATGGGCATGATGCGGCCTTGAGGTAATAACCTTCAGTAGCATCCACCAATCATAACTGACTATGGCCATGATGTGGCCTTGAGGTGATAACCTTCAGTAGCATCCACCAATCATAACTGACTATGGGCATGATGTGGCCTTGAGGTGATAACCTTCAGTAGCATCCACCAATTATAACTGACTATGGGCATGATGTGGCCTTGAGGTGATATTCATCAGTAACATCCACCAATCATAAATGACTATGGGCATGATGTGGCCTTGAGGTGATAACCTTCAGTAGCATCCACCAATCATAACTGACTATGGGCATGATGCGGCCTTGAGAGGATAACCTTCAGTAGCATCCACCAATCATAACTGACTATGGCCATGATGTGGCCTTGAGGTGATAACCTTCAGTAGCATCCACCAATCATAACTGACTATGACCATGATGTTGCCTTGAGGTGATAACCTTCAGTAGAATCCATCAATCATAACTGACTATGGCCATGATGTGGCCTTGAGGTGATAACCTTCAGTAGCATCCACCAATTATAACTGACTAAGGCCATGACGTGGCATTGAGGTGATAACCTTCAGTAGCATCCACCGATCATAACTAACTATGGCCATGACGTGGCCTTGAGGTGATAACCCTCAGTAGCATCCACCAATCATAACTGACTATGGCCATGATGTGGCCTTGAGGGGATAATCTTCAGTAGCATCCACCAGTCATAACTGACTATGGCCATGACGTGGCCTTGAGATGATAACCTTCAGTAGCATCCACCAATAATAACTGACTATGGGCATGATGTAGCCTTGAGGTGATAACCTTCAGTAGCATCCACCAATCATAACTGACTATGGCCATGACGTGGCCTTGAGGGGATAACCCCCAGTAGCATCCACCAATCATAAATGACTATGGCCATGATGTGGCCTTGAGGTGATAACCTTCAGTAGCATCCACCAATCACAACTGACTATGGGCATGATGTGGTCTTGAGGTGATAACCTTCAGTAGCATCAACCAATCATAACTAACTATGGGCATGATGTGGCCTTGAGGTGATAACCCTCAGTAGTATCCACCAATTATAACTGACTATGGGCATGATGTGGCCTTGAGGTGATAACCTTCAGTAGCATCCACCAATCATAACTGACTATGGGCATGATGCGGCCTTGAGGTGATAACCTTCAGTAGCATCCACCAATCATAACTGTCTATGGCCATGATGTGGCCTTGAGGTGATAACCTTCAGTAGCATCCACCAATCATAACTGACTATGGGCATGATGTGGCCTTGAGGTGATAACCTTCAGTAGCATCCACCAATAATAACTGACTATGGGCATGATGTGGCCTTGAGGTGATATTCCTCAGTAGCATCCACCAATCATAAATGACTATGGGCATGATGTGGCCTTGCGGTGATAACCTTCAGTAGCATCCACCAATCATAACTGACTATGGGCATGATGCGGCCTTGAGGTGATAACCTTCAGTAGCATCCACCAATCATAACTGACTATGGCCATGATGTGGCCTTGAGGTCATATTCATCAGTAACATCCACCAATCATAAATGACTGTGGGCATGATGTGGCCTTGAGGTGATAACCTTCAGTAGCATCCACCAATCATAACTGACTATGGGCATGATGCGGCCTTGAGGTGATAACCTTCAGTAGCATCCACCAATCATAACTGACTATGGCCATGATGTGGCCTTGAGGTGATAACCTTCAGTAGCATCCACCAATCATAACTGACTATGACCATGATGTTGCCTTGAGGTGATAACCTTCAGTAGCATCCACCAATCATACCTGACTATGGCCATGATGTGGCCTTGAGGTGATAACCCTCAGTAGCATCCACCAATTATAACTGACTATGGCCATAACGTGGCCTTGAGGTGATAACCTTCAGTAGCATCCACCAATCATAACTGACTATGGCCATGACGTGGCCTTGAGGTGATAACCCTCAGTAGCATCCACCAATCATTACTGACTATGACCATGAAGTGGCCTTGAGGTGATAACCGTCAGTAGCATCCACTAATCATAACTGACTATGGCCATGACGTGGCCTTAAGGTGATAACCCTCAGTAGCATTCACCAATCATAACTGACTATGCCCATGACGTGACCTTGAGAAGATAACCCTCAGTAGCATCCCCCAATCATAACTGACTATGGCCATCATGTGGCCTTGAGGTGATAATCTTTAGTAGCATCCACCAATCATAACTGACTATGGCCATGACGTGGTCTTGAGGTGATAACCCTCAGTAGCATCCACAAATCATAACTGACTATGACCATGATGTGGCCTTGAGGTGATAACCTTCAGTAGCATCCACCAATCATAACTGACTATGGCCATGACGTTGCCTTGAGGTGATAACCCTCAGTAGCATCCACCAATCATAACTGATTATGGCTATGATGTGGCCTTGAGGGCATAATCTTCAGTAGCATCCACCAATCATAACTGACTATGGGCTTGATGTGGCCTTGAGGTGATGACCTTCAGTAGCATCCATCAATAATAACTGACTATGGGCATGATGTGGCCTTGAAGTGATAATCTTCAGTAGCATCCACCAATAATAACTGACTATGGGCATGATGTGGCCTTGAGGTGATAACCCTCAGTAGCATCCACCAATCATAATGTGGCCTTGAGCCTTGATAACCTTCAGTAGCATCCACCAACCAATCATAAATGACTATGGCCATGATGTGGCCTTGAGGTGATAACCTTCAGTAGCATCCACCAATCATAACTGACTATGGGCATGATGTGGTCTTGAGGTGATAACCTTCAGTAGCATCAACCAATCATAACTGACTATGGGCATGATGTGGCCTTGAGGTGATAACCCTCAGTAGCATCCACCAATCATAACTGACTATGGGCATGATGTGGCCTTGAGGTGATAACCTTCAGTAGCATCCACCAATCATAACTGACTATGGGCATAATGCGGCCTCGAGGTGATAACCTTCAGTAGCATCCACCAATCATAACTGTCTTTGGCCATGATGTGGCCTTGAGGTGATAACCTTCAGTAGCGTCCACCAATCATAACTGACTATGGGCATGATGTGGCCTTGAGGTGATAACCTTCAGTAGCATCCACCAATAATAACTGACTATGGGCATGATGTGGCTTTCAGGTGATATTCCTCAGTAGCATCCACCAATCATAAATGACTATGGGCATGATGTGGCCTTGAGGTGATAACCTTCAGTAGCATCCACCAATCATAACTGACTATGGGCATGATGCGGCCTTGAGGTGATAACCTTCAGTAGCATCCACCAATCATAACTGACTATGGCCATGATGTTGCCTTGAGGTGATAACCTTCAGTAGCATCCACCAATCATAACTGACTATGACCATGATGTGGCCTTGAGGTGATAACCTTCAGTAGCATCCACCAATCATAACTGACTATGGCCATGATGTGGCCTTGAGGTGATAACCCTCAGTAGCATCCACTAATCATACTGACTATGGGCATGATGTGGCCTTGAGGTGATAATCTTCAGTAGCATCCACCAATCATAACTGACTGTGGCCATGATGTGGCTTTGAGGTGTTAACCTTCAGTAGCATCCACCAATCAGAACTGACTATGGCCATGATGTGGCCTTGAGGTGATAACCTTCAGCTGTTTTGTGGCCAGTGGTTTTTTTCGGTGTGTTCTTTTCTCTTGTGCTTGTGGTGAGAGCGTCTTTTCGTCGAATGTGAGGTGACGCTGCAGGTAGCATCGCCTCAGGATCCTCAGAGGTTGCTGGATTATTTCAAGTACATTCATTTCTCATTTGCAAAAAACTTTGTGGTAGATTATGGAGATACATTTCTATATCTATTTTCATTTTCCTCATTTCTCTTTTACTCGACTTTTTCACCTACATATATTTTGCTGTTAACTTTTACTTTCCCACACACACAGCTATCTGTTTCCCATTTCTTCTACATTTAGCACGCGCAGTTCAGGGCTGTGCGCTAATCTCTTTGATGTTGAGAGTACGAGTAGACTGGATTAGCATACGCGAGTCGGTTTCATGTTAATTGTAAACGCCAGAGATCGAGAAATCGATGTAACAGTGATCAGGAGAGATAAGTTGGTAACGAACGGGCAGACAAGTGTCTATTACCTTTTCCTAATTCGTTCGTGGATAGTTAATTAATACACGGTGTTAACGAGTAGATCAAAGACATTGATCGCTGGGAATGGCCATATGAAGCAGAATGTGTAAAACGCACACTGTAATTTCTTTCTAATTCATGATGATTGTTTTTAAATGACTAGAATTTATTTCACGGGAGTTTTAAACGATAAGACAAGTCATAAGCTTGTAGTTTATAATTTAAGTAATATAACCGAAGTGAATATAATATATTCTATTTGCGCGTAGGATTTGTGTATACTATTAGGGTTGAGTATTTATGTTTTTCTCTTCTTTATACAGTATCTGGGGCAAACCCTAAACTTACCAGCGGTTTTTCCATGAGCGTATGAGAATAACCATAGTAAAGAACATTTGTATTTAATCGTTGGGTTTTCAAGGTAAACCTGTCTGGCATTGTGTGTACAACCAGAAGGAGACAGAGTACCGACCTAAAAGACATTAAGACTAAATGCAGTAACTGGGCCTATCGAACCAGATTATATTTCTTTCCTAAATCTCATTTACATTCAGCCTATATGGAAATTTACAAACATTAACATTTTCGACGGTTTGACCAATTGTGCTGTGACCAATAATTTTATATTGAGAGAAGTTACCAACCTGTCATTTCCTAAGTACTGGAAACCTCGAGATTCTGACATTGTGAGCCCATTTAAAATTTCTTACCTGAACTGAGTCAAGAGACATAAACCGAAAAATCCTAAAATATAGTTGTGAAGTGAACGCTCCCCGGAACATTGGATGAAACCTGTATCTGCAGAGCTGCGGTTCTCTTTATCAAAAAGAACACGGATTCAAGGTGTGTGTGTTTCCTAAAGTTTTCGCCTGACGGTGCAATACATCACGGTTTTAGGTAAGAAAGCATGTCAGTGGCCACTGGTGAATGAACAGAGAGAAAGCAGTACTGAGTGATTCCCTTATGGTATAATTTATGCACCCACTTTGTAATTTCGTTATGCAAGTTTGTTGCTAATGATGTTCTCCTCTTAGAATAGATTAATATATCAACTCTGTTCTTAACTGTAGAGGAAAATCCTAGAACATAGCGTATAAATCTGTGACTCTTTAGGGCTATAACTTTTCTGCTAACGGGATCGTGGGCTCAACAGAGGGGGAAAGGATTACACCTATGGGTCTAGTATTCTTTTAGTAATTCAGTAACCTATGTGTATTTATATGTGCTTGATATGCAAATTTATTGTTGTGGCGAAGTTTCTTTATGTCGTCACTTATGTGTGTGTATATGAGTGATGCTATATATATTAATATATATATTTGTGGTAAAGTGGGATGATATAAATATTTATAGGGGACTTAGTGTACTGACTGAGGTCAGCTGTGAAGGTATCTGTATCTAATAGGTGTAGTGTTTTACAGATAACCTTACTTGCTACCACATTATACCTCAGTCAGAATTATTATGGAATATAGTGATGACTACGTTAAATGTCTAGGGTTATGTAAATGATGCAGTGTAAGTCACAACAACAACAGACAGATAAACAATTTAATTTATTCCACCACACTTGACAACACTGTGACACTCACACACATTTAACATTCTATAAGACTATCTTAAATGAGTCACTGATAAATTTTCAAATATTTATGTATTAATTACTTTCATTAATATATATATCCTGATTCAACTACAAAGTGAACCAGGAATCACAATCAATTGTAATCACAATTTATATATACATAATTTATAAATATGAGCCTTGTAGTGACATATTTTAATAATATTATCCTATGTGTGTCAGTGTGTAATGGTACTATGAGGTAATACTGGTTTTGTTTTTCAAGCTATGTTGTTATTTGTCATCATGACTTCAAGTGTTTGTTGATCTGGGAAATAGTATGGGGGGAAAAGTTCATGTAAAGTGCCACTTAAACCACTGTAATGTAAAGTGTGTGGTGTATGGTGTGTTCTCTTTCTTCGGTAAAGCTCCACTATCAATCACTGTAGCATGTTGTTTACCAGCTGTAAATGGGTAACTCACCCTAGTCCTGAGTTAGGGAAGGCAAAGGCAACTGTAAGCAGTAGTTTCCCTCTAAGGCTCCAGGGGAAGTAGGCCCTAAACTTGGTCAATTCAACCGACGCAGGATGGTGTATATATGGAGTAGAAGTGTAGAGTGTGATTAACGCGAATGGTGGACTGTTCGTGTTCTGACCAATCTAAACACTCATTCACTTGTGTCTACAAGGCACCAATGCAGACTGCTGGAATCTTTGTTTACACAGTTTATTTAGACGCACACACTGGGACATAACGAGTAAATCATGGGTATATGTTGACACATCAATTTGCAGGCATACATAGTAGATCCCAAGTCATGACACATTCATAAATAATGGGTAGTACATCAATAGCTTCCAATGTCATGATACATTATGGCCGCATCCCCTATCTGACTAAACGCGACAGTGAAGGCGGATCGGTAAGTAACTAAAGTTGCTTTATGTTCATAGTTTATATCATATTATGAAACCACGATAAGGGGTTTCTATCAAAATTGAGATCTCCTTGCCACTGTCCGAATAGTAAGATACATGCCCCGTTCTTTGGACAGTGATTCAAAATATGATGACAGGAATGTAACATGGCCGCCTTCCTGAGTTGTCGTTCACTCACTCACAGGAGGGTATATATAAGCCAAAGTTAATTTGGAATGCATATGAATAATTTCCTAAAGTTTCTCCATACAGTTCTACAGTAATCCAGTTACTTCACGTAGACATAACTGCTGTATGGAAGCCCGTCATCTTCGTCGATACAAACATGACCCTAGCGTTGCGAAACATAACATTCCAGCTAGGTCTAACCGACATGAGATCATCAAAAATAGGGTCTGGCATTACCTGGAGTCCGAATCATACATGATACCGTACATTAGGAGAGTCTCTAACACAAACTCTAGTAGAGACACAATCTCCTACAGAAGAAAAACCACTTCATAAATCATTTTTACTTAAGAATGTACCAGCCCTTAAAAATGCGTAACCCGCCATTGTAAACGGTACATCGGAACTCATCACGACTTGTCAAGACAACTCCTACTTCCGCTAGAGCGGCATAACAAGAATATAGTCCTGCCTACCCATCCAAAATATACAATATAGGACTGATTCTACTTGTACTAATAATATGTAATACATATGAATTCAGGCCATAAACATAATAAGCAAATTAATCTATTTTCTGGCCCTAACAAATAAGTACGGACATGAGTGCAATATCCATGCGCCGCATCAATATCAAGAACGATTACTCCTATAATACTTACTTACTTACTTAGTCGTTCCCCTTCTACCGTGAGGTGTAGAGGTTACTCCTATAATCAAAAGTGTAAATCAATCATGGATTATCTAGCTTTATCATAGACAGCATTTTCATACACAAATGAATGAATGTCTATGTTTGTTCCTTATTAAATAGCCATATCGATTTTTGTAATATGTGCGTCAAAATATGCACGCAACAGATTACTACACCCCTCGGGAAAAAAAATGGTACTTTTTTTTTTTTTGAAATACATCTAGGAGCAACATACAATAGGCTCACAATGCACCAATAACAATGCGCAGATGATAAGCATAAATTTTATGACCTTAGAGAAAGTACTTCTCTAAGTATAAATATTTCCAGAGAGGTGTCACCAACGCATACTACAATATTAGCAATGACACAATTTCTACATTAGTTTATACATAAATTTCATCTAAGATATCTTAACATCATGATCATCAAAGACGAAAAAAACATTGAAAGATTAGCGGTGAATAAACATCAATGAACCGCTAAGTAGTGTTACAATCAATATATGATATATTCCATATGTGTACACATTTCCACATAGGAACAACTGTATCAAAGTTGTATAACAGTTATGAATCATGTGGGCATCTAGACAAAATATCTGCCATCACATTTTCTGACCCACGGATAGCTCGCACCGAAAAAATGAAATGGCTGCAGAGCAATCGCGTATCGCGTTGATCTCGCGCTCTTCAGATTTTTACTCTGAATAGCCGTAAAAGCTTTCTGGTCAGTTTCCACGATGAAATGCGCGCCAAGAAGAAATCTTTGCAGTTTAAGGATTGACCAAACCATAGCCAATAATTCACGGTCTAGGACCGAGTAATTCTTCTCTGCGGCATTTAATTTCCGAGAAATATACATCACAGGATACAGAGTTCCAGAGTACTCTTGCATTAGTGCTGCTCCAATCCCGGTGGATGAAGCGTCACTACGAAGAATAAATGTCTTATCCTTAGAAGGCAATACTAGGATAGGTGAAGTAGAAAACATAGTTTTAACCTTATCCAAAGAGGATTGACATTCTTGAGTCCAATGGACTACATTAGAAGACCCTTTCTTTAGCAAGGAAGAAAGAGGTGACATAATGGAGGACAGATTCGGAATGAATCGTCCATAAAATTGTATTAGACCTAAGAGACTTCGCACTTGCTTTTTAGTCTTAGGAATAGAAATGTTAAGTATCTTACTTGTATTATGGTCTTCTGTTTTTAGGAACCCATGACCAACACGGTGTCCTAAGAAAGATATTTCGCTAAAACCAATACTTGCTTTCGATGGTTTCGCTGTCAGGTTATGCTCGCGTAAGATAGACAATAGTTCATTTATCCCATTATAGTGATCGTTCCAAGTATCACTGAAAAGACAGATGTCATCAAGATACGCAATGACATCTGAGCGATGAGATAGGATTCGACGCATCATGCGTACGAATGTTGCAGGGGCGTTCATTAGACCGAAAGGCATGAAATTCCATTGGAATAGACCCCTAGGCGTCGAAAAAGCAGTAAACGGTTTGGCGTGTTCGGATAATGGAACTTGCCAATATCCCTTAGACAAATCGAGTTTAGTAAAGAAATGAGAATTCGATAGTCTCGTAAGTAGCTCTTCTAGTAAAGGCATAGGTTCAGCATCAAATTTCGTCACTTGGTTCAATTTGCGATAATCCACGCAAAGACGTATGTTATTGTCTTTTTTTCGTACAATAACCATCGGCGAAGAATATGCTGATGTGGATGGTTCAATAATTTTTAACTCTATCATCTCATCCAACTCTTTCTCTACCTGTGCTTGAAAATGTATCGGGATAGGATACGGTCTGACTCTTATAGGATTATGGTCAGTAAGAATAATGTCATGTTGAATGACATCAGTTTGACCAGGAATGTCAGTAAGGACATCCTGAAATTGTTCTAACATAGTAGAAACTTGTTTCTGCTCTCCTGGAGATAATTCGGGAGAAATTGCAACATCTTTCCATGATTCATTAGAGTGAAGAGGAATCATTGGAAAAGGTAGATTTACATCCGAGAAACTCGTTTCCTCATCCTGTATTACTGACAGAGATGAGTACTGTCCATGTCGGACTGGAAAATCGTCCGTTGCCTGGAAAACAGGTTGTAAATAATCCGGACGTTCATGGAATTCCGTGAGCATGTTGATGTGGAAGGTTTTACGCTTTCCGTCAATATCGACGATATAGTCAACATCGGAAACTTTTGATATTATATCGTACGGACCTTTCCAAGAAATAAGAAGTCTATTTTCCCTACAAGGTATCAAGACAAATGCTTTGTCACCTGGACAAAGTTGTTGCAAGCATCTCTTTTTATTGGCAAATTCCCTTGCCTTCTGTTTCGCAAATTCAGAAGAAGCAGTTGCCAATTTGCATGCTTCAATAATCTTGTGTCTAAGTGCGATGACATATTCATAAGAGGATTTTGTGTCATCGACAATATTATCAGCAGTTATAAGATCATGAAGTAAGGACATAGGACCTCGCGGTTTCGCGCCAAAGACAAGTTCAAAGGGAGAAAATCCTGTATGTTCGTTGGCGACCTCTCTATATGCAAAGAGAGCCGCGGGTAAAACCCTATCCCAATCCTGAGGATGATCTTCTGTTATCTTACCTAGTAGGTTTTTCAGAGTTCTATTCAGACGTTCCACCATCCCATTGGACATTGGATGATAAATACTACTCAGCGATCTCTCTATCTTAAGAGTCGACATTACTTGAGACATGATATCCGATATGAGTTGGGTACCATGGTCGGATAATATTTCTGCTGGAAATCCCAGACGAGAAAATATTAACCAAAGAGCATCTGCGACATCAGCAGTAGTTATGCTCTTTAGAGGAACAGCCTCCGGCCAACGTGTGCACATATCAACACACGTCAAAATAAATTGGTGTCCTCTAGCAGACTTTATCTTAAATGGACCAATGATGTCTATCGCCATTTTTTGAAATGGTCGAATGGGAATGTCTGCAGCCTGAATAGGTGCATCGTGGCGTGGACCTCTGGATTTAATCTCTTGACATACTTTACAAGATCGACAATAGTTTCGTATGTCCTTATTCACAGCAGGCCTAAAGAAAGATTCAAGAACTCTAGCTTTAGTACGGGAAAAACCCATATGTCCGGCACACTGCGAATCATGAGCGCCATACGTACAAGTACGCCATTCTTCATCATAATCCAAGATTTACGATTTGTATCCTTATTCGGATTACCTTTTGTTGCCAGAGTAAAGAATTTCTTTAGAGTAGGATCATCTTCCTGCTGTTTTATAAAGGAATCATGGGAAATCTCCAAGGGATCATCTTGGATCTGCGCATCATTATCTTCAGAATGTGAAGATTGCGGCATATTAAGAGCTTGAGCCCTAGTGATTACTGCATTAGCAGATTGCATATTAACATTTTCCCAATTAGAAATTTGCTGTGGAGTGCATTCTTTCACTCCATGAATGCGACCGATGATAAGATCAGCGATCGGATTCGGCAAGAGACATGCTTGCACCTCTCCTGTAAAGAAAGGCGTAGCAATATTGATAATGGCAGTGGAGTACTTCTCCAATGTGCCACCAAATGTTACACATTTGACTACATTGCCTGTAGCTCGAGAAGGATTTACGAGTGATTGCCTCACTCCAATGGTAGTGCACCCCGAATCGAAAAGAATTGATACCGGAGTACCATCTATTAGGCCCCTATTGAAGACAAGAGCACCCCTTCCATTATGAGCGATTGACGCAGGGAGAGCGGGAAGCGGGTGACCTCAGCTTAAAGTAGAAACTGTGGTTGGATCGAATAGTGTTTTGCATTGCGAACACTGAGATGCCCTAGCAAAATCGAAAGCGGAATTTGCTACACTATTGGAGTCTTTTTTATCATTATTCTGATTACCGGCGTCGTGGAACTCCTGTTGTGCAGAGTTAGCCTGGTAATAAGATTTACCATGTCTTTTGTGTTGTGATCTACCTCGGTTATAATTGTCTCTATAATTATTATTTCCTCTGTTATAACCCCTATTTGGGTTTGGATCATAATATTCATGATCATAATCATCACGCTCATTATACTGAGTATCCCTGTAATGTTGGTTTTTTTGTCTCCATGAAGCACTTGGGTAGTTCCTATAGCTACTCCTTTTTCAAGAATGTCTAAAATTATGGGTACCCCTCGCGTGTCGAGGACTATCAGCCCGATTCCAGTTCTTCGAAGAAGAACCCTGATTTGAGTGGTTATCTTGGTTTTGATACTTATTCCAATTAACCTTTTTATCAAATTTATTTTTAGCTCCTTGGAATTTGTGTGAGTAATTCTGATTATATTCTGTTGCCGAAGCAACTGGCATACTCTCTTTAATGTTAGAGTTACTAAGAATCATGTCAGGGTGTGCCGTGGCATACTGGTCACAATATTCTTCCATTTGCTTTAATGTACTAGGTTTACGCTCATGTAAGAACTCTAGGAATGATTTATTTACCGAAGACATGACCTTGTCTCTTAGCAATAAATCCGTAAGACCATCAAATGTTTTCTCTATTTTGGATAATTCAATCCATCGTGAAAGTGTAATTTGTTCTTTTGAGATGAATTCTGAGAATTCTACACCTACCTCAGGTCTCATTGTTTTAAACAAAAGACGATAACCTTCCTCAGGTAGCTGATATTTCTTTATCAGAGATGCCCTAATAGCATCATAATTATCCCTGTCGGCCTCTTCAACGAAATATAACTTACTCAAAGACTCCCCTTTTAGATTTTCAGACAACTGATTCACATACTGTGATTTGTCAACATTATGAGCTCGACAAGCACGTTCAAATCTAGAAAGCCAAAATGTTATGTCATCACTGGCAGGGTTGAACGCTGGTACCTTGACCTTGTACACAAAGGGTTTACCATTACCACTAGATGCCTGATTAACATTACTCATAATTGTCAATTTTAATTTCTCTAACTCAAATTCATGTTCTCTTATTGCTTTTCTCTCCTCAGCTTCTCTATCTAATCTTCTCTGTTCTGCAGCCGCTTCTAATTTTTTCTGTTCAGCAGCAGCTTCTAATTTTTTCTGTTCAGCAGCAGCTTCTAATTTGTTCTGTTCAGCTGCAGCAGCAGCAGCAGCTTCTAATTTCTTCTGTTCTGCATCAAATCTCCTTTCCTCCACTTGCATCTGCTATTTCTTTAGTTCAGCAGCAGTATCAGCTTCTTTTTCTAATCTTTTTTCTTCAGCCAGAGCTTTTCTCTCTTCAGCAGCAGCAGCAGCAGCAGCTTTTCTCTCTTCAGCAGCAGCAGCAGCTTTTCTGTCTTCAGTAGCAGCTTCTATTTTTTTTCTTCTATATGAAGTTTTCTCTCCTCAGCCGCAGCTTTTCTTTCCTCAGCCGCCGCTTTTCTTTCCTCAGCTTGCATCTGCAATCTGAAATTCTCAGCATCTATCTTCTTTTGTTCAACTTCTGCTTTCAGTACTTCTGACTTTAATGCAATAGCAAATTGAGCAGTTTCCCATTCTTCTAACTCTTTCCCAGTCTTATCAAGGGATTTTCCTTGTGCAATAAAGTAATCTAATGTAGACATCTTGTCTTCTTAAATCAGAAACCTGAAAAAGTAAATAAATTACCTTATTTCACTTTAATGGGAGACAAGTCTATACCATAGACTTAGTCTTAGTGAAAAACTTGTATGGTTATTTTGTTTATAATAACCAATGATAACTTGAGTACCTGTGGACAACAATAACTGTATATCTCAAATACTGTAGGGGGCAAGCCTTACAAAGGTCTTGTATACCTTAATGTAATCAATGATCACTTGAGTACCTGTGGAAAATAATATTTCCTATACCAGTCACTTTGGGAGACAAGCCTTACAAAGGTCTTGAACACTTTGTTTTATAACAATAATAATCATAAAGTACTGATCTGTACTATAATATAAGTGTATTCAACTATACCTCCTATGTCATATGTCAACTAAAGACATTACAAAGGACAAACAAGAAAAGACAATCTGAAAACATTTGCAGAGATCAAATTAAATTAAATAGGAGAAATGAAAAAAATGATCACAGAATCTGTGATGATAACTGCAATAAGATAACAAGACAAATAACGCCACAGTGTATAAACAAAAGGGTGTAAAGAACTGAAATGAAATGAAAGATGAGACCTACAATTATACAAACAAATCAAACAAAAATAACGAACAGAAAAATATTACAAATACAAATATGAACACAGTCGTCACAGCTAACCAAATATTTGCAAACAATGTTGCATGCAAATTTCACTTAAGAAATTGCTCCCTATAGAACGCCAGAACAAGACCAATATCACTTGGTATTTCCTGTTCTAGTCACCTCCCATCCAGGCCCGCAAACACATAACAATCACACATATAAACAAATAATATATAAACATAAATACATATAAATCATAAATGTGTACATTATATACTGAAATGTGTTGCAGTTGCAGTGTATTATACTGTATGCTCAGTTTTAACAAATTAGACTACCACTTTATTGAGTAATAGATTTGCTTTCTAACTGTTACACTGTTCAATTTTTTGAGCACATAAGAAGATCCAACGATGAAATTTGCACCTTATGTTCAACATTGCTCTTCTATTTCAGCAGGATAAACAATCACTAGTTTAGAACCCTGACTGTACTGTGCCAAATGTCAACAAGTGCTGACCCAGATATTGCTACACTTGTCAGAACAGGTCAAGCTGACATTGATTGTATAGCTGTCCTACTGGTGTTGATGTGGTCAAACAAATGTTCTTGCAACTGTAAAATGTGATTCTCAACACAACAAGACTGCGTAGGCTGGACCCAGGAATCTGGCCCACCACTGTAAAGTGCCACTTAAACCACTGTAATGTAAAGTGTGTGGTGTATGGTGTGTTCTCTTTCTTCGGTAAAGCTCCACTATCAATCACTGTAGCATGTTGTTTACCAGCTGTAAATGGGTAACTCACCCTAGTCCTGAGTTAGGGAAGGCAAAGGCAACTGTAAGCAGTAGTTTCCCTCTAAGGCTCCAGGGGAAGTAGGCCCTAAACTTGGTCAATTCAACCGACGCAGGATGGTGTATATATGGAGTAGAAGTGTAGAGTGTGATTAACGCGAATGGTGGACTGTTCGTGTTCTGACCAATCTAAGCACTCATTCACTTGTGTCTACAAGGCACCAATGCAGACTGCTGGAATCTTTGTTTACACAGTTTATTTAGACGCACACACTGGGACATAACGAGTAAATCATGGGTATATGTTGACACATCAATTTGCAGGCATACATAGTAGATCCCAAGTCATGACACATTCATAAATAATGGGTAGTACATCAATAGCTTCCAATGTCATGATACATTATGGCCGCATCCCCTATCTGACTAAACGCGACAGTGAAGGCGGATCGGTAAGTAACTAAAGTTGCTTTATGTTCATAGTTTATATCATATTATGAAACCACGATAAGGGGTTTACTATAAAAATTGACGATCATCCTTGCTAACCTGCTCGAATAGTAAGATTACATGCCCGTTCTTTGGGAACAGTGATTCCAAAACTTTGATTACAGGACTGTAAACATGGCCCGCATTCCTGAGTTCGTCGTTCACTCTACTCCACAGGA